>JAODAL010012033.1:0-97173 GCA_025379985.1 Phyllomedusa bahiana | reverse complement strand
TTTTAAGTTTTAAATACGGTCTTCTTTCCTTGTACCAGCTATATACCATATCCTTTTCGGAATCATTAGTATCTCTTATAAATTTCTTGTTTTTATTTTGCGTGATAATATTCTCCAATTTTTCCAGATTTTTGTTTAGTTTTTCTTCAAGGTTAGTATATGTTGACATTGTTTTAAAGGTTCAAGTAAATTCTTGACTGTCACAATCTCCTATTCTTTTGTTCCAGAAAGGGGAGCCTGTGTTTTATTAAATTTTGATTAGTTGAAAAAGATTCCTGAGGATGTTTCCATTGTTTTTAAAAGCTTTCGCCATATCGTGAAGTGCATGTTTTTTTAAAGTAGTCCTCTAGGATCATATTTTATCCAATATCTGGATCGTTTCTGTCCCCCCAGAGTTTCAATTCCTTAGTTGTTAATTTTTCCCATCTGTGCATGGTCCTTGGGTTTCCTCCTCCAGTTAGGATTGGGAGTTGTCATAGAAAATAGTTTAGCTGTTTATTGTCGTTTTCCCTGTAAACTATTGAGTCAGTAGGGTTCCTGCATTTAGTCCTTATTTTTAATTTAATCGGGAAAAAGTAGAGAAAAATTGTTTTTCGTTTAATAATCATCATTGAAATTTTAAAATATATTTTAAAACTTTCATGTAGTGACATTTTTGACCAATTTGACTAAAAAAGAAATCACGTACTTGGATTTCACCTGAAAAGGGAAGCTGTTCTAAAACGCGTCGGTGTGTTCTCCGGTTTACAATTTTTTCCCTCTCTTAGGCTTTTTAAATAGATTAAATAAACTACAAGTTTTATTGGAAGATAGGAACGAGAGTTCATGTGTTATTGTTGGATGTGCTCCTCTTTCCTTTTCTCCATACGTTATACATGGGAGAGACTGACCTCTGGACTCCCCTGGCGCATATGTGCAATCACCCTCGTTCCAAAGTGTGAGCTGAAATTTTTCAATATTTGTGCATACTCAACAGAAACATTTTGTAGCCAGACTTTATGTTTGGAAATTGCAACAGGAAAAATGACCTACATTTTTGGAGACTTGTCTGTGGTTGTAACCTAACTAATAATTGAACTGTTTGACCATAAAGACCATCGTTGCATTTGGATAGGAAAAAAGGAGGAAGCCTTAGACACGCCCAAGAATCATTATCCCAATTGTGATCCTCAGGGGTGTCAGCATCATGTTTTGGGTTGTTTTGGCTGCCTGGAGAGATTGTGGCACTAACGGTTGTGCATTTCACAAAAATAGATGCATAGCAAGCCCAAAGACTTTTATGGGCAAAAATGAAGCATCATCTCCAAAACATAAATCAGGACCATTAAAGCTTTGGCGGGAACATGGGTATCCAAATGGAATATGACTCAGAGTTATGCTGCCAAACTGGTTACAAGTGGCTTAAGGATAAAAAGTCAATGTTTTGGGAGTGGCTATCACAAAGACCTGATCTCCGTCCTATGAAAATGTCTTGGGTAACGCTTGTAAAGGCAGGTAGCCTTACCGCGTGCAAGGCGGAACGACAACATGGCTCAGTTACACCAGTTCTGTGCAAGGGGAAAGGCCTGTATGATTGTGAGCAAGAAAAAGAAAAGCCAATACGGGGGAGCGGCCACCTCGTGTGTAAAAAGTGGCACCACCAATGGTATTAGAAGTGTGTTACAGTATCTGCTCACCTTGTGCACAAAATGGAGGAAAAAAGAACAATGGACACCGGCGCTCGTGCAGGTGTAGATAAAAAAGCAAAGTCTAAAGGCTTTTCATTAAAAGATTTTATTCTTAAAAATGTCTCGGCATGATTACGGTGGACAAATTAAAAAAACATTAGCTTAAAAAGACTTTACGCGTTCGCAGGCGTTCGTACCCGCGCTTCAATCAGAGTAAAGAATCACTGAAAATTAGAGTATATATAGTGGCTATAGTGTATTGTAATTGGATGGTATTATTTACTGGGTAAGTGACGTGAAGGTGACACCTGTGGTGTAGGAAAAAGGAAGACAATTGGTCAAGAGCAAGGTGTGGCAATCAGGGTGAAGACGAGCAGAGGAAAAGGACGGGAAGACCCGGGAGTCATCTGTGGAACCTGGTGTACATATTGAACTTAGATATGTGTTGCGATGATAGAACTAAAATAAATAAGAAAATAAAATCGAATAAATAATTATGTGGTGTATTTACTGGGTCGGGGGAGACAAGTGAGAGGTGGTGATATAGATTAATTCTCCACTAAAGTCACGGAGGACAATAGTGGGGAAAAATAAAAGAACACGAAGAAAGACTAGTGAGGAGGAGAAAGAAGTGTCCAATGGCAAGAAGGCGGTAGATAACTAAATAAACCAATGGGGGGTTGTGGATAGTAAGAGAGTTCTAACACGGATTGCCGCTATGAAAAGAAAAAATGCGCCTTAAACATTTAATAAAGAATAGTGTCTTCTGATTGGTTGAAGTGAGTGAGTATAATTATAATGGACCAATAGTTTTAGGACATTATTGGAGGACAATCCTGTGATAGGTTTAACTAATGGTGGGGAATCATGAACTGTCCATATCGGTGAGCAGGAAATATTAGGCTACACGATAGGCGGGTACTTCTACGGGGAAATTTCGTTGAACCAATGAGAAAGAGAGCTACTCCTCTATGGGAATAACATGGAGAGGTGCATAGGAGATATTTGTCGATGCGGATTTGACTCATATTGGTCAATAGCGGGTATGGGACCGGGGCTAATTAGATGCTGGGGTTGGACCAGTTAGGATTTAATATATTACAAGTTTGAAGGAGATGCATAGAGGAATGGAAAAAACATTTTAGATCCAGTGAGTGCCGTACGATGCAAGTGACTTGGAGTAGTGTGAACATACAATTGGTAACAAATGAAGTGAAGGATGGTACAAATAAATTTCGCTAAAATACAAGTTAAAATATAACATTACAATCAAAATTAGAAACAAGATGGTAATATACATAGTGTATAACATTTACATTCGAAATTGAGAACGAGAAAGCAAATACAAATTGAGGTATTAGACTTCTCAGTTACAGAACATGGTGCGCGAATATAATGTCAATGAGACAGTAATGTATGGTACTGTTCCTAAAATATACGAGTAAGTGTAGAATTTATAGATAAGATATACACCGCCTATTATGGCTAATGGATTTGTCCCCCGAAGGGACTTAGATTTCTAAGACATATATTAAGGTAGATTGACTTTTTGTTCTTATTATAAACAAACAAAGAAAGTTACTTATGGGAATCTTCTTAAAAGAGATGGATCTCGGCGCAACTGATTTAATATAATTAGTCTGTGCTCATTAAGGACCATAGGGGACAGGGTTGTAATCTATAGATCCAAAACATCTCTTTTTTTCTGGAGAGCCTGTAGACGGTTTGGTAATTGAAGGGGGATAAATTCTAACTGGAGTATATTTTAATAAACTTTAAAACTCTCTCTGATGAACTCATTAAAATGTCGTGGACAACACTTTGTAGAAAGGTCACCTCTTTTAACACAAGCCCTGTGGCCTGTTAGGCGAAGGTTGTAGGGGTCTGGACTTATGCCTCATATTGGAAGTGAGCCAGCTGGCATTCGATGACATATATAACAAATGAAACTTTCTACAGTTTAATGTGTTTTGATGGGATATACGACCTTAGTAGGTTTTCGGAAATAATTTCAGAACAAGTTGTGGATGCTAGTGCAGCAGAGGCATAGAGGAGACCGGAAAGGGGAACATCCAGGTTGGGATGGGATGTTCTGTACTGCTTCTGTAGGGTACTTTATACGACCTGGGGGAGCAACCAAGTTCTTTATGTTTGGTGGCACTCCCACCCCACCATCACTTCTATATATTATACCTGGTTTTGACGGTAGTTGTGGATCCTAGGTACGGGTCTTTTTTTAGGATATACCAGGCCTTTCTAGTGTTTTTTGAAATTACTGATCATTGAGGAATTAAATGAGTAATGAGAGAATACTTTATTCTTGAGCTGTCATCATATGGATTTTTCTTTCTTTTTTCAAGGCATTCTTGTTGTGATAGGTTGTCGGCTTTTAGTGGGACTCTAGCAACAGATTTTCAGGATTTTTTTCTCTCGAAATCTGTCAGTTAGATATTTTTTTGATTTATATAGTTCAGAGTCTTCTGTACAATTTTTGCGTATCCTTTTAAATTGGCAAACGTATGTTGTGCAAAGCCAAGGATTATGGTGGGCAACTTTTGAACATGGGATGTAGAGTTTGCTGTCCCGTTTTAAAATGAGTAGTAGTGACAAATTTTCCTTTTTTGATGAATATATTTAGATCTAAGAATTCTATGGATTCTGCACTAGTTTTCGTTACAAAAGAGATCCCTTGGGTGTTGTTGTTCAGGTGGTTAATAAATGGGGAAATCAGTTCCAAGGGTCCTGTCCAAACAAAAAAGAGATCGTCTATAATCATCTCTTATACAGGCATATATATTGAACTAGGGGTGCCACGTTGGATGTTAATCTTTCTCGTAATATTTTTTTTTTTTTTTTGGGGGGGGCCACACCCTCCCATAAAATGTTGGCATATGAAGGGGCGACTCTGGTTACCATGGCGGTGACCCTTATCTGCCTTTAGATGGCGATGTTATGATTTTGAAATAGAAAAAATTGTTGTTTAATATTATTTCAAGACCCTTTATAAGGAATTCTTTTTTCGAGCTTGTCAAAGTTGCATCTGTATCTAATATATTTTTGACGCATTGAATGCCAATCTGGTGTTGGATGTTGGAATATAAAGAGGACACATCGGCTGTGATTAGAATGTAGTTAGAATTGATCGGGAGATCAGAGAGATGTTGAATAAGTTGTCCTGAATCCCTAAGATAACTTGGTAATTTTATGACAAAAGGGTGCAGGGGGCGGTCGTTGTAAGTATAGATCCAAATAATGGGAAAGTTGACTAGTGGAAGAATTAATACCAGAGATTATAGGGCGACCAGGAGGAGACGTGAGGTTCTTGTGAATTTTGGGAAGATAATAAAAGAATGGATAACTGTGTTCTGAGATGTAAATGAAATTTTTTTCTTTTTTATCAATTATCTCTAGGGTAAGAGCCTCATTGAGGAAGAGGGAAATTTTTTGTTGTAATGCTGGGAAAGGATCGACTGGGCAGATTTCATAATAAGAGGTATCTGTCAATATGTTGTTGGCTTCTAGTTGGTATGCTGAATGATCCAGGATTACTATGCCACCTCCTTTATCAGACGTCTTATTAACATTGTGTTGATTTTTGTTTCAAATTTTAAGGTGCTTTAGTTGTCCTTATTGAGATTTGAAGTTTGTTGGTAATTGGGTGTTAGTTTGTAGTTCTTCTGAGGACTATGTCAGAAATTTTTTAAATGGTGTCTTGGGATCTAATGGGATAAAACTTGGACTTTCCTTTTTACTTGATTTTAGAGTTAGTAACAGACCACTGGTGGTTGGTTTCTGATAGGATTATTGCAAAGTGTCTCGTAAGGTAATTTACCGAATCAGATGTGATAGTCGATGAATTATATTTCAGTTGCGCGAGTTTCCATCTCTTTTTAAGAAGTGTCCATTTAAGATAACTTCTTGTTTGTTATTATATGAAACAAAAGTCAATCTACCTTAAATATATGTATTAAATCTATGGCTCTTAGGGACAATCCTTTGTCCATTATAGGCGGTGTATTCTGATCTTAAATTCTACACTTACTCGTATATTTTAGGTACGAGTACCTGTTTCATACTGTTCATTGGCATTTATTCGGGCCCCCCAGGGTTCTGTAACTTGAGGTAGTTTGAATAACTAAATTTGTATTGCTTTCGTTCTCATTCGATTGTAATGTATACTTATGTTAGATTACCTATTGTTCTATTCTTGATTGTAATGTATATTTAACTTGTAATTTAGCTAATTGTTATTGTGTACACATCCTTCACTCTTTTGTTACCCATTTATGTTCACACCAAGTCCACTGCATCTACGGCACTCAGGGACTCTAAAATGTTTTTCCATTCCTCGAAGTCTTCCTTCAAACTTGTATTTTTTATATACTTATCTGGTCCTACCCAGCATATTTAGACCCCGGTCCCCAGACCCACGCATTGACCATATGAGTTCTAAATCCCGCACGACTAATGCTCTATGCACCTCTCCATGTTTTTCCCATTGAGGAGTAGATCTATTTCTCATTGGTTCAACCGTAATTCCGTGGTAGAGTGCCCAGGCCTATCGGGAGAGCCTAATTTTCTGATCACGATTGGGACAGTTCATATTACCACCATTTGTATTACCTATCACAGGATGTCCCCATATTGTCCTACTATTGGTCCATTTAATTGTACTCTCTCACTTCAACCAATCAGTAGACACTATTCTTTATGAAATGTTAAGCGATTTTTTCTTTTTCATAAGCGGCCAATCCGTGTTTGAACCTCTTTTATTTCACCCTCTCATTGTTGATTTGTATTCGCCTTCTTGCAATTGGACATCTTCTCCCACTCACTAGTCTTTCTGTGTTCTTTTATTTTTCCTCACTATGATGCCTCCAGCGTTCTTTAGGTGGTGGTTTGATTTCTGTATCACACCCCTAACTTGTCTCCCCCGACCAGTAAATACACCTCACAATTATTTATTCGTTTGTATTGTCTTTTTTTTTTTTGTTATATACATCGCAAAAACATATCTTAAGTTCAATAATGTACAAGGGGGTTCCACAAGATGACTCCCGGTCTTCCGTCCTATTTCCTGCTGTCGGTCTTTCACCTTGATTGACACATTTTTAAGATAAAATCTTTTAATGATAAAGCTTTAGATTGGTTTTTTTTTTATCTACACCTGCACGTGCGCACGGGTCCATTTTTGTTCTTTTTCCTCCATTTTGTGCTTATTCTTCCTACCGGTTACCCGAGAGGAGCACCCAGAGACCATCGGCTGCGTAGTAAGGGCATAAGCGTGGTACTATTAGCCCTGCATGCGCTTACGAGTGTTGTGCACTCACATTAAGCGCAAACACTAGAAGGTGAGAATATTTTTATACTTCCTTTTTCTCTTTTTCCAAGTTAAAATTTTAACGCTTATTGTGAGCCACCCTGCCTTTCTTTTTCCTTTTTGCATAATGTCTCAACCTTGTGCGGTGATGCTGTATGGAATGAGGAACAGCTCTCCATTAGGCGATATGCGGTGTCACCAGGTGGGTATGGAGCTTTGCTGCTGGTTCCACTGTCGGGTCCTTCCAAGGGTAGGGGAGTACAGGGGAAGATGAGTTAAAAACCGATAGATTGACCCACTAAAAAAGCAACTGCGATGCGGTTCCAACATTAGCGCAGAGACTCCAGTGTTATAAGAAAATGTTAAAAAATACCATATTTATTGGTCTAATGTTACGCGTTACGTGCAATATCACACTTTCCTCAGGACTTGAAGTGTGATTTTGCACGCAATGCATAACTAGCATCGACCAAATAAATACGATATTTTTACCTTTTTCTTACTACACTGGAGTATCTGCACTAATTTGAGAACCGCATTAGCTGTTGGATTTTGTTTAGTGGGTCAACTATCGGGTTTTTTTACTTGATTTTACTCAAGAGGAATGGGCAAAAAAAGTCATTGGCGTTTTAAGGGACAATGTTACCAAATACTAATAAAATTTATGTAAACTCTTAACTTTGGCACAAAAGTAATATGCCTTATATATCTCTCTTTCTCCTCTCTCTATTCTCTCCTCCTCTATCTTCTCTCCTCTCTTCCCTTCTCTCCTCTCTCCACTTTCTCTCCTCTCTCCCCTTTCTCTCTCTCCTCTCACTTCTTCCTCTCTCCACTTCTCTCCTCTATCTCTTTCTCCTTCTCTTTCTCTCCTCTCTCCCTTCTCTACTCTCTCACTTCTTCTCTCTCCTCTCTTTTCCATCTCCTTCTCTCTCTTCTATCTCTCTCTTTCTCTACTCTCTTCTCCTCTCTCCCCTTCTCTCCTCTCTCCTCTCTCCTCTGATCTCCTCTCTCTCTTCTCTTATCCTCTCTTCTCTCTTCTCTTTCTCTCCTCTCTTCTCTCGTCTCTTTTCTCTCTTCTCTCTCCTCTATCCTCCTCTCCTCTCCTCTCCTCTCTCTCCTCTCCTCTCCTCTCTCCTATCTCACTCTCCAATCTCTCCTCTCTCCTCTCTCCTCTTCCTCTCTCTCTCTCCTCTATCCCTCTCTCTTCTCTCTCTTCTTCCTCTCCCTTCTTCCTCTCTCCTCTCTCCTCTCTCTCTTCTCTCTACTCTCTCCTCTCTCCTCTCTCTCTCTCTCCTCTCTCCTCTCTTCTCTCCTCTCTCCTCTCTCCTCTCCTCTCTCCTCTCTCCTCTCTCCTCTCTCCTCTCTCTCCTCTCTCTCCTGCTCTCTACTATCTCCTGCTCTCTACTATCTCCTGCTCGTCTCTCTCCTCTCACTCTATCCTCTTCTCTCTCTTCTCTCTCTCTCTCTTCTTCTCCTCTCTCCTCTCCCCTCTCCCTTCTACTCTCTTTCATCTCTCCTCTCTCTCTCTTACTCTCCCTCTCCCTCTCTCTCTATCTCCCCTCATCCCTCTCTCTCTTCCCTCTTCCCTCCTCCTCTCCCTCTCTCCCTCTCTCTCTCCTCTCCCCTCTCCTCGCTCTCCCCTCGCTCCATTCGCGCCGCTCCCTCTCTCATCGCCTCTCTCATCGCGCCTCTCTCTCTCTCATTGCCTCTCTCATCGCGCCTCTCTCTCTCTCATTGCCTCTCTCATCGTGCCTCTCTCTCATTGCCTCTCTCATCGCGCCTCTCTCTCTCTCATTGCCTCTCTCATCGTGCCTCTCTCTCTCTCATCGCCTCTCTCATCGCGCCTCTCTCTCTCTCATCGCCTCTCTCTCTCTCTCTCTCAATGTTGGTAATCCTAATTCACCTAATTCAAGTTTATTCTGATTTCACATTAGATAGTGATAAAAACATGCATAGGTGTCTTTTTTATAAAGGGTTTTACCAAGAAGTGAGTACCTTACCCCTTTTTCTGCTATGGACGAGAAGATAAATCCTCAGCAATGAAGGTCTATGATCCGCTGCAGGGGGTGACAGGGGTGGGGCTGAGCAGAGATTACGAGGAAGGCAGGGAGCGTCTGCGATGTTTAATCATTTAATTACATTTTTTAAAACCTGTGGGTCGCTTTACAGCCAGAAAGTTACATAACTTACATTTTCTCCAGTCCCTTGCTAGGGGGCTGGGTCATGTTACCTGTCTTCGATAAGAGTGCAACATGCAAGCCTAAGCATGGCAGATCAGCCTAGGTCAGTGTCCTGGTGTGTCTAATGTCCCACTGTTCAGGAAACTAAGGGCATTGTAAAGAAAGCTGTAGCCTATCAGAGGCTTCACTTTTTTATGTAAAACAAATTTATTTAGGAAAATGTGGATTACCAATTTTGGAGAGGGATCCCACATCAAACATAACATCGTGGGCAATAACCCCCGTAAGTGTGTGTATGTGTGTGTGTAGATATACATTTTTGTTGGGCAAATTTTAAAACACGCTTGAACACACTTTTTGTTCAGCAATGGAGTTTTGCATGGTGATCATGCATAAAGGGCATAGAAGTTATTGCTTTGCATTGCTTATTGTTTTCTTTGAGGCAATTGTAACTGCTTAATCCAGGTCTTTCTGTAGTTTTCCATAGGTGGTTTTTGGCTCTTGAACAATTGTTCTGATAATTTTTTTTTCACTTCTTTGTCTGGGTTTTGCGAATATCGTAGAGAGGTTGGGGTAGGTTGCAACTGGTCGGTTTATGGTGAATTTATGTTCTTTCCAGTCCTGGATTACGACGCCAATGGTGCTCACTGGAATCTTAAGTAGTTTTTCACTAAGTAGCAGGATTGCTTTCTAATTACTGATAGATTTCAGCTGGTATAATGACTTTTGTTATGTACACACTTACCAGCACGTGACTTGGGGTCCACTGTAATGGAGTTCATTTATTTCTACTCTTTTATTTGCACTCTCGGGTAGCATAAATCGCAACCCACACTGTTCAAGCACCCCAAAAATGTCCTCTGCCACCACCTTCCTTCAATAATCCAATCAGCGGGAAGGACTCAGACACAAGAATACCACTTACCAGCTCTTGCAGGGTTAAAATGCTTTATCAATGCTATGGGCTCTTACAGCAAAGGAGGACTAAACTTATTAAATGCTATGTTTTAAAGAAAAAACTTTGTGCTCACATGAGTACAAAAATACAATAAAATGACATACATACAACAGTTCTAAAATAAAAGGGAGAAAACTTAGAAAATACTTAACACAAGGGTAGATACGTCTTTATCCATGGCGTCAGGAAAAAATGGAACACAGCTCAATTGATGATTGAACTCCGTGCTGTAAACATTGACTTTTCCATTGAGCGGGCATTTTATAATCTGTCAAGTCAGCTCTGATTTCAGATCCTCCCATCAGTTCATTTTGGTAATTAGTTTGTCCCTGATTGACTGGGGATATTTGATGGAGGGAAAGGGAAGTGTGTGTGTCCCATGATGGACCCGTTAAATATGAAATGGAGGTTTTCAAGATTAGATAGACAGATGGAGATCTGGTGTCCCTTTGAAGCTCCAGGAGCCTGTGAGATATCACAATTTGGTGATAACCTCTGATCCCACAACTGCCAAGAGTTAATGGGGCTGTGTAAGCTGGTTTTATGACTGACTTTATGGCTGTTTGTACAACACTTCACAGAGAAGGGATACCCATTCCATTTGCAGTCAGGGAGTGTCATACAAGAGCCCCATATAGTCATTGAAATGCAGCATGTACAATGTATGCATGGTTACAGCAATACAGGATACACAACCAGGGCTGTGGAGTCGGAGTCGGTTCCTCTTTTGCAGGAGTCAGTCGTCATAAAATGGACCGACTCAGACTCCCAAAATATGAGTTGGTCCAGTTAGTTCGATGCAGTGCAAAGAGCAAGAGGAATTGGGTCCAGCCAGTACTACTGCTCCCACATCTTCAGCCTTATAGCATGATTAGTGTAATTTTTGACATGGAGCAGGCAAAGCGCTGACCCAGGGGAAAAGATTCTGCTCACATGGCAAACAGATTTCAGCAAAATTTTTCACCTGCTTTCAAAGAAGTAGAAGAGTTCAACCATTCATCAAAACTGACTGTGGCTGAGGCAATTCCTTTATACCCTGACATTGTTAGAGATGTTGCCCCTGTTGTCACCGCTTTGCCCCCAACCCAAGTTAGTGTAGAGAGGCTGTTCTCTAGCCTGGAAATAATGAGCTCAGATGTGAGGTCATGTATGCAGGGTCTGATAGAGGCAATACTATTTCTCAGAACAAATTCAGAGATTCCACAAATGTTCCTGCAGTGTGTTGCATATTTACATGTTTTTGTGTTCTAAAGTCATATCCAATAAATATATTTAACACTGACAAGCAAAATGGTAACAATGTTTTGAAGTTGTGACTTTCAGGCTCCATATCTCACCATCCACTACAGCTTAGGGCATGAGGCTACTGTAATTTTATATACAGTCATCTTGTCTATCTTATACATGAATTTGACTTGCAAGTATTTAGCATCTGCTTAGTTCTGCAGATACTTTCCTGTAACTGCATTGTTACTGTTTTGCTCCTAAAAGTCAAAATGATAATTTTTATTATTTTGTTAGTATTTGGGAAATCCACCTTTGGCTGTCAATACCGCCTGAATCCTTCTGGGCTCTGAATCATCAGATTCAAGCATATCTTGAACAAAATCTGATCCCAGGTCTCTTCTACACGTTCCCAATGTTGGTGCAGACTGGACTTGGATACAAACATACATGTTGGATTTTACAACATCTCGAATGAATTACATTTTAATAACACTAATTATGTTATACATTTTTTGATTACGGATTGATTAAACGGTATTAAAACTATCGGCATAATTGCAGGTTGTTCATACAAACTGGTTTACTGACCACCAAATGTTCAAGGAATACGGTCAATTCAAATGTCCATCATCAACTCGCCATTCCGTACAAGGTATAATATAAAAAGTTTCGCGAACGGTGAAAAAAAGGTGGCATTAGGCAATTCTAAACTTTTGAACTTGTACTTCTTCTCGAACTATAAATAAAACACATTCACTTTATTGGAGAAAATACTAAAACATCCACAGCCATATTAATGAAATAAAGTTATTAAAAATCCATCAACTTTTAAATGAGTGTCTATGTATTAATTACACACATGATAATCATTATAGAGCACAGAATCCGCCAGAATCAAACAAAAGAAAATTATTATTTATAACATGTAAATCAACCATCATTACATGACTAAGAAATATACAGCAAGTATGATCTAAAATTAGGCCTTTCGAGAAACGTGTATAAATCCAAAATGCCTCTTTATTGTATAGCAGATGTTGCCAGTCTCCTCCGCTGCTGGGCATATTAACTCTCTGTGGCAAAAGAACAGAGTGAAGATCAGAATCGTGATGCTCAAGGTACATAGTACGGTTCAAAAAAAGACTTCTGTCCATCAAGTTGAACCAAGGATGGGGAAGGATGTGGAAGAAGGGAAGGGGATAGGAAATTTTTGATCTTAGTTTCCCCTGTTGATAAAGACTTGGAACCAAAGTCAAAGTTATGTATGAGATGGCCAAGATGATTGTCTATAAAATGATGGTAATCTCACATTCAAAGTTGTAGTGGATGGTGAGATATGGAGCCTGAAAGTCACAAGTTCAAAACATTGTAACCCTTTTGCTTCTCATTGTAAAATATATTTATTGGATACAACTTTAGAACCCAAAAAACTTAAAAAAATAAAAATAAATAGTAATTATGCAAAAAGCTGAAGTGGGGAAAAAAGAACTGAATTTATTCTGAGAAATAGTATCGCCTCCATCAGATCCTTCATAGATGACCTTAAATCTGATCTCATTATTTGCAGGCTAGAGAATGGCCTCTCTACACTAACTTGGATTGGTGACATAGCGGCGACAACAGTGGCAACCCCTTTAACCCCTTACCGACATTTGTCGTACTCATACGGCAATGTCGGGTAGGGGTTCCCGCAAATTGCCGTATGAGTACGTCAAGGCGATCTTGCGCGCTCACAGGTGGAGCGCGCAAGATCGCGGCATGGAACCAGCGGTATATTACCGCTGGCATCATGCCGCATCCCCCACGGCCGGAGTGAGCTCCGGCCGCGGGGGATTAACCCCCCGATGTCGCGACATCGTGGTCGCGACATCGCAGCGGCGGGCAGCAGGAGTGAGCTCCTGCTGCCGCCGATCACGGCGCAGTAAGGCGCTAAGGCCCGGTACCGGTCTCCACCGACGCCCGGTGCGAAAGACACATCCGGGGTTTTCTGGTACGCCGATGCCCACAAGCATTGTGGGCGCGGAAGACAGTTGTCAGGAGACCGATACAGCTATTAAAAACCCAAAAAACTGTCACAGAATTGCGATTTTTTGTTATCCTCGCACATAAAATGGAGTTAAAAAATCTCAAAAATTCAACAACACAAAATGATGCCAATTTAAAAAGTCAGCTCCCCAAAAAAAAGTCCTTACACAGCTCGAAAAGGAAAAATAAAAAGTTTGGCTATTTGAAGAAAAAGCGTGCATAAATTTTTTTTCAATAAAAAAAAATTTTTTTTCAAAAAATTGTGCTTTAAAATAAAAAACTACATAATTAGTATCACCGTAATTGGGTCAACCCACAGAGTAAAACAACTTTTTCACATACTGCTCGGGGGAACGCTTTAAAAATAAAAAAAAAAACACAGCTAGGTTTTCTTATTTTCTTTACCTGCCCCTTTCCCAAAAACGGGTTTTTAAACCGGATCATAAAGTCTTGCCCCCAAAAATGATACCAATAAAACTAATCATCCCGCAAAAAAAAAGTAACAGCGCTAACCAGGTAACGGTTATGGCTCTCACCATGACAGCCGATGCTGAATGACAATCCGTGGTTGTCTTTGACGTCAACGAGTGCCCACTGTTTATTGTGTAAAAGCAGTAAAACATTAAAAAATATACAAATGTGGTATCGCTGTAATCGTTTCAACCTGCTGAGTAAAACTAGCATGTCATTTATACCGCACATTGACCGCTGTAAAAAATAAAAATAAAAAACACTACCAGGATTGCTGTATTTTGTACAAAATGCCTCACAAAAACCTTAATAAAAAGTGATCAAAGCATCACATGCCGCCCGTAATGGTACCAATAAAAACATCAACTCATCTCGTAAAAAACAAGCCCACAAGCAGCTCCATATGCAAAAAATTAAGAAAGCTATGGCTGTCAGAATACGACAACTTAAAAAACGCAACTTTTTATAAAACTCGCTTCTATTGTGTAAAAGTAATAAAACATAAAAAACTATATAAAATTTATATCATTGTAATTGTATCGACCCCCATAGTAAAGATATCCCGTCATTTATCCCGTATGGCGAATACTGTAAAAATGAAGCCCAAAAACAGTGGCGGAACTGCGTTTCCCCCCCTCCATTTCCATGGCCCAATGCTAAAAAAAAAACGACGGAACACCTGTACACCCAAAATGCAAAATACACCCTTAGATGAGATCCCTGAGGGGTGTTGAATCCAAAATGGGGAAACTTCTGGAAGGTTTCACCTGTTCTAGTACTTTGGGGGCTTTGTAAATGCGACATGGCCCCACCAATATATCCGTGCGCCAAAAGCCAAATAGTGCTCCCTCCCTTGTACCCCCTGCCATGCGCCCAAACAGCAGTTTACACCCACATGTAGGGTATTGACGAATTTGGAAGAAATTGCGTAACACAATTCTGGGGCTTTTTTCCAAGATTCCTTGTAAAAATTAAACATTGTCACCAAAAATTGCAGATTATTGTAAAAAATATTTTTTTTTTTATTTTCAGAGCCGAATGCTAAAAAAATTTGTGAAACGCCTGTGGGGTCGATATACTCACTGCACCCCTGGATATATTCCTTAAGGGGTGTAGTTTCCAGTATGGGGTCTTTTTAGGGGTATTTATTGAGTTTTGGAACCTTAGGGTGTCCGCAAACTTGAAATGGCCCCTAAATAAAATCGTAATGAAAATGAGGCCCCAGAGTCCAGTAGGTGCTTCTCCTATTCTGGGGCTTGTGGTTGAGCCAAATAATGCACTAGGGCCACATATGGGATATCTCTGAAAACGGCAGAATCTGGGGAATCAATATTAATTTGCATCTACCTGATCACATTTACCGTATTCTTGTCAATAATGTATAAAAGTTGAAAATCTGCAAAAAAGTTAAATTTTGAAATTTCACTTACACTTTGCTTTAATTCCTGTGAAACACCTATTGGGTTAATAAACTTCCTAAATGCGGTTTTGAATACTTTAAGGGGTGTAGTTTCTTAGATGAGGTCATTTATGGGGGTATCTAACATACAGGTCAATCAAAGTCACGTTAGAACTGGACTGGTCCCTAAAAATTGTATATTGCAAATTTTCTTGAAAATTTGAAAATTACTACTAAATTTATAAGCCCCATAATGTCGTAAAAAAAAAAGAGACATTTAAAAAAATGATGCCAAACTACAGCAGTCATATGGTAGATGCTAGTTATAAGCTATTTTGAGTGGAATAAACATCTGTCTTACATGCAGAAATTTTTGAAGTT
Source organism: Phyllomedusa bahiana (assembly GCA_025379985.1). Lineage (NCBI taxonomy): Eukaryota > Metazoa > Chordata > Amphibia > Anura > Hylidae > Phyllomedusa > Phyllomedusa bahiana. The sequence goes on along the minus strand of JAODAL010012033.1, from coordinate 81,545 downwards.
TGAAATTGGTAAATTTTTCACATTTTTCACGATAATTTGATATTTTTCACAAATAAACAAGCATTTTTTGGACAAATTTTTTACTATCTTAAAGCACAATGTGTCACGAGAAAACAGTCTCTGAATCACATGGATAGGTTAAAGTGTCAAAAAGTTATTCTGACATAAAGTGACACATGACAGATTTAAAAAATGGGGCTCTTTCAGAGAGGCCAAAACTGGCTCCGGCGGTAATGGGGTTAACAATCTCAGGGTATAAAAGAATTGCCTCATGCACTTTCAGTTTTGGTGAATGGTTGAACTCTACTACTTTGAAAGAAAGTGAAAAATGTTGCTGAAATCTGGATAATCTGTTTGCTATGGGAGTGACATCCTTCCCCACACCCACCCCTGTGATAACACTTTTGCTGCTCCATGTCATCAATTACACTCCTCATATGATGAGGCTGAAGATAAGGGAGCAGTAGCACTGGTAAGACCCAATTCCTCTTGCTATTGACACTGCATTTAACTAACTGAACAAATTAATTATATATTTTGGGACTTGGTCTATTTTATAACGACTCAGACTCCTGCAAAATGGACACTGACTCGGACTCCACGACTCTGACTCCAACTCCACAGCCCTGGTACCAATAAAACATTAACACTGTAATACAAAGTTACAACCCTATTTAAAATGGCAATACTCAACACGAAATAAACATGTAATATTAATACTAGTAAGAAATGTCTTGTTTCACATTAAGACCTGCTAGAGATCTGGTTCCTAGGTGGAATATCTATTGTGGCATGATCGCATGCTGTGCACACTGGGTGACAACTTTTATTGAAACCCATATTAAAACAATTCATATCCTGTGCTGTATGGCTGGAAAACAGACTTGTAGATAAAATAGAGCCAATTGTGGGAGACGTCCGTGCAAAAAATTGTGTATTCGTCTGAAGGGTTTCTTTGATCTTTTCATTTACATGGGTAAATGTTTGACTATTTTCATATTTTAATTAAACTGGGGACTAAAGGTTATAGAAAACTTAATATTTTGTGTTAAATTGCCCTCCTTCTTTTACCTATTAGTTAGCAATTTGGACATTTCTGTCCCAGCTACCTGCTGTGTTGCCCGCTGTAAGGGGACTACAGAGTATGCCCTTTCCTTTAACACATCACATACTTATTTCCATTAGTCCTCATATACTTTTGGATCGGTGCAATTCCTCTTCAGGTGTATCAATTCTCCTTCAGGGATATTTTTCGTGACGTGACCTGGATGACAAGAATTGGCCAGGAGTATAGAATTTCTGGTTTGACCTTCCTATAAGAGAATATTGTAATCCCACACTCCTAACTCTTTAATGTAACATAAAGGTGATTTATAATTTCCTTATCAAAAATGTATGTAAATTTAAGATTTATTGCATTATCGGTGCTCTATCTGATGTCACAATGCTGAATCATGGTCCGCCTCCCACACCAGCGGCATGTTTTTTATATATACCTGCATTACCATCTGATGTGGGAGGAGAAGATGTTACTGTTATGCTAAATACATTTTTCTTCCCATACAGACCTGTATAAATATGTGATCAAGGGTGAGAATCGAACACCCATCGAGGCGCCACATATTTGGAGGAAAAATTTGTCATCAAACATGAAAAAATTGTGCTTTGTTAAATACTGAACCGCCAATGTAATGAAACTGTTTTCCCCCACTATAAATGCTATACAGCAGAAAACTGTTTAGCAGAGAGGCATGGTGGAACCAGATCTCCAGCAGGTCTTAACCTGAAGCCAGACATTTCTTACCAGTATTAATATTACATGTTTATTTTGTGTTGAGTATTGCCATTGTGAATAGGGTTGTAACTTTTTGTATTACAATGTGTTATTGTTTTATTGGTATGATACTACATAGGTGTGGCTTATTTTAACTTATAAAAATGTCCAATGGCTTTGTGATAGGAAGAGGTCCTTTATATATGGAGCTCCATAGTATAAAAATCATACGCTATGAGTAAGGACACATGTCCTTACTAGACATTTTGGTGGTACATGTAATTCCATAACTTTTTCAACTGTCTACACTTCACGATATAAACAAATGGTAAGTATTGTTAAAAACATCTTCCATTGCTGTTGGTAAATGAAAACGTGAGGGATATCCTACAATTGGGCTTTGGTTTTGTATCCAGATGTGCGCCACTGATAGGGTCTCTAAAGGTATGTTCAAAGTATTCTCGGACCATACTTTGGCGCGTAATTGCGCTTCAGTGCACCCGAAGTACGGGCCGAGAACACAGTAATTCATAGCTCTCATTGAGAGCTATGCTTAGCTGTTCATTCCCCCAGTACACAATACGCGGCTGGGGGAAAGAACTGACATGTCAATTCTCCACGGCGAGTATGTGTGGGGATGAATGACAGCCAGTGAGAGGCTTCAAAGGTAGGTACTGTCCAATGCGTTCCTCTGAAGCTGCGGGTGTATAGCGGCGCGCTATTCGCTCTGCTTTAAAGAGAACCTGTCACATAGTTTTTGCCCCCCTTGCTGAGGACAGAACAAGGTAGTGTCAGACCTGCTGTTTCCAGCGCTGTGTCTCTTATTCTGTAAGATGCTGGAGGTTTCGTGTATTTAATGCTCAAATCTGCAGTTTTCAACCAGAAGTCATTTGAAGAGTCCTTCAGAGAGTCAGTTTTTTTCAAACCTGGCCAATCGGAGGCTAGCCCCACCCACCTCAATTGACAAACCTATTACTTTGAATAGGTAGAAACATGTGAATAACTGTCAGTGGGCGCGGCTAGCCTTTGGTGGGTGGAGCTAACACCTGCTCATGAATAAGCTTTAAGGGGTAAATGCTCTAAAACTGCTGCATTTTACAGAATAAGGGACACAGCGCTGGGAACAGCAGGTCTGACGATTAAAACAAAAAGGCTTGGCATAAAAAGAACTCGCGTTATGTTTCATTTGCTTACTTTAATCCTTTTGCGTTTATAGCATGCATATTCAAACATTTGTAAACATGCTAATATTCATCACAGTAGATGCACTTAAATTACGAGCCAGTACTTAGCTGTTGTGTTACAGTCTCAAATCCTTATAGCAGTTCCATGGTGGAGATATTAATAGAGCTGGATGTTGACAAGCGCACAGCTTAGACATTTTCCTTTCTCAGGCATCATAATTTAAGTGCATATACTGTGATGAATATTAGCATGTTTACAAATGTTTGAATATGCATGCTATAAACGCAAAAGGATTAAAGTAAGCAAATGAAACATAACGTGAGTTCGTTTTATGCCAAGCCTTTTTGTTATAATTGACGTACGCTAATAGGGGAGATTGAGGAAGCTCCACCTGGAAGGCTTAGCCTGAGCCAGTACTACATAATTAACGGCACCACTGTGTTTTTGCATAAACAGCAGGTCTGACACCTTGTGCTGCTTCCAGCAAAGGGGGCACAACCTATGTGACAGGTTCCCTTTAAATAGTCTGAGCATACCAGAATTTTACCTGGTTTGTTTACAAATTATTCTGAACATTCTAATGGCTTGTTCACATGGTGTTTTTGGATTCGATTTTGACATCCAAAAATCGCATCTACAAACACAGCGGCGATCGGATCCAACAAGCAGCTATGTGTTTGGATGCGTGCTGGATACAGCAGGATCGCACCCTATAGTTTTAAATGGGGCTCCTGCTGCGTCTTTCGGATCAGGAATTGACATGTCAATTGGAACGGTTCCGAAAGACTTGTCTGAACGCCAATACGTGTTTTACATTGGGAGCAGTGTAAAATCACACTGCTCATTGTTAGATGCGTCCAGGCATACCCAAACACGCATCCAAGAATGTATGTTCACACGGACCCAATATGCCATGTGAACATACCCTATTAGTACGTGTTTGACGAATAAAAATCTTTTCAATGAAGACATACTATATGGTACAGCCTGCAATTATGCTGATAAATGAAAGTTATTACAATTGATCAATAATTAAAAAGTTATATCATCAATAGTTTTGACTTTAACTAGAAATGTCATTTATTTGATTAGATACTTGTTAAATCCAATATGTAGGCTGTACTAGTAATGCATTGAAAATCTGTATTCGCAGACTTATTTCAGTTGCTGGCAAACCTCTGTCCCCAAAAATCTCTATATTCTTGAAACATTTCTCATCTGTACGGTGTGTGGTGATACTACAGCTTTAAATTTTTCTGGCATAGACTAGGTTAAGAGATCAGTAAGGGACTGGGATCTTAGAAAGATGCTCCTGAATAGAGAAGCACATTGGATTTGTAAAAATCTTTTTATTAAGCATACCAGAGTATACAATAAATGAAAAACAACATTTTTAGACATGAATCCTTGATAGTAAAGCTTTCTACAATAACATCTGTAGGTAAGAAGCCATTTTAAGTTACAATCCAGAATTCTGCTATTTTCAACTTTTTACCCAACCCCAACAAACAAATTAGAACAAGCAGATTTCTAGCCATTATTAGCTCGATTAATACAGTGCCTTGCGAAAGTATACGGCCCCCTTGAACTTTTCAACATTTTGCCGCATTTCAGGCTTCAAACATAAAGATATAAAATATCGTGAAATTTGGGAAAAATTTGCCATTTTCAAACTTCAAAATTTTCTCCATCTAAGACAGATAGTAATACTACACAAAATAGGTTATAAATAGCATCTACCATATGTCTTCTGTATGGTGGCATAATTTTTTTTTATTTACTTAACTTTTTTAGGAAGTTAGGAGGCTTACAAATATGATAGCATTTTTTCTAATTTTCAAGAAAACTATAAACAGATTTTTTTAGGGTCCACTTCAGTTCACATGTAGAATTGAGGGGCCTGTATGTTAAACACCCCCATAAATCAACCCATTTAAGAAACTACACCCTTCAAGGTATTTTAAACAGCACTTAGAAAGTCTGTTAACCCTTTAGGTGTTTTACAGGAATTAAAGAAAAGTGGCGGTAAAATTTCAAAATGTCATTTTTTTGGCCAATTTTCAATTTTAATCTATTTTATGGAATTTAGTATATGTTAACAGAAAAAACACAACTCAATGTAAGTTTCCCTATATCTGATGTTTCTAGAAATATATCATATGTGGCCCTAATATGTTGTTTGACTCAACCACAGGCCTCAGAATTGAAGGAGCACCTACTGGATTTTATTATGCATTTTATAGGCAACATATCAGGTTTCCTGACACCTAAGGGTGCTAAAAACAAAAAATTAAACTGAAAAGACCCCTTTATAGAAACTACACCCCTCAAAGAATTCATCAACGGGTGTAGTGAGTTTATTGACCCCACAAATATTTCACAGAAAATTTTAGAATTAGACCATAAAAATGAAAAATTACATTTTCTCAAATTAAATTTTTAGCCCCAAATTTTCATGCTCACAAGGAATGTAGGAAAAAAAACAAAATGTATTGCACAATCTCTTCTGAGTGTTACAGTACCCAATATGTGGTCATAAAGAAAATGTGGGACATGTAGTGGGTTTCAGAAGTGAAGGAGCGATATTTGGCTTTGGAAATGCAGACTAGGAGGGAATGGTTGGAGGCCATCATGTTGCATTAGTAAAGTCCCCCAAGTTCTAGAACAAAGGAAATCCCCCCCAAAAGTGACCCCATTTTGGAAACTGCACCTCTCAATGATTTCATCTAGAGGCATATTGTGCATTTTGACCCCACAGGCTTTTCACAGAAATTTTTAGAATCGGGTTGTGAAAATGAAAAATTACAATTTTTCCAGAAAATTGCACTATTAATCTAAATTTTTTCATTTTCACAAAAAAAGGAGAAAGCACGCCAAAACCTGTTGCCCAATTTCTTCTGAGTAAGGCAATACCCCATATGTGGTCATAAAATATATACAGGGCACGTGGTGAGTCTTAGAAGGGTAGGAGCACTATTTGGCTTTGGGAGTGCAAATTAAGCTGGATTGGCTGGAGGCTCTCATGTTGCATTAGTGGAGCCCCCCAAGTTCCAGAACAGAGAAAAAAAAACAAAAGTAACCCCATTTTAGAAACTACACCCCTCAATGAATTCATCTAGGGGTATAGCGTGAATTTTGACCCCACAGGCTTTTCACAGAAATTTCTGGAATCAGGTTGTGAAAATGAAAAATTAAAATTTTCCAGAAAATTGCACTATTAATCTAAAATGTTTCATTTTCACCAAAATAGGAGGAGAAAAGCACCCCAAAACCTGTTGCCCAATTTCTTCTTAGTAAGGCAATACCCCACATGTGGTCATAAAATATATACAGGGCACGTGGTGAGTCTTAGAAGGGAAGGAGCGCTATTTGGCTTTGGAAGTGCAAAATAAGCTGGACTGGCTGGAGGCCCTCATGTTGCATTAGTAAACCCCCCCCCCAAGTTCCAGAACAGAGAAAAATCACCCAAAATTGACCCCATTTTGGAAACTACACCCCTCAATTAATTTATCTAGGAGTATAGCTTGCATTTTGACCCCACAGGTTTTTCACAGAAATTTCTGGAATTCAGATGTGAAATTCAAAATTTAATTTTTTTCAGAAAACTGCACTATTATTCTCAAATTTTTCATTTTCACAAGAAAAGTAGAAAAAGCACCCCAAAACCTGTTGCCCAATTTCTTCTAAGTAAGACAATACTCCATATGTGGTCATAAAATATGTATAGGGCACATGGTGAGTCTTAGAAGGGAAGGAGCACTATTTGGCTTTGGGAGTGCAAAATAAGCTGGATTGGCTGAAGGCCCTCATGTTGCATTAGTAGAGCCCTCCCAAGTTCCAGAACAGAGAAAAAACCACAAAAGTGACCCCATTTTAGAAAGTACACCCCTCAATGAATTCATGTAGGGGAATAGCATGCATTTGGACCCCAGAGATTTTTTTTTAATAGATAATGCATTTAGAGGTATAAGGTGAAAATCACAATTATCCTGTATTTATACCACACCTTATAACAATAACAGCGACACGCCTTGCGCAGAATTTAAAAATTAGATTCCCAATTTTTCTTCCATGTCTCTTATTCTAGGGGCACCGCACATGTCACCCTAGAATTTAGCTGCCCTCTGATACACGCCATGCAGAAAACATAGCAATCATGTGCTTTGAATGCCAATTTAGCTGAAATACACAGAATGTCCTGACAATTGCACATGCTGTGATGTGAACGAAAATTATATAAAACCCCAAAGTGACCCCATTTTAGAACATACACCCCTCAAGGAACATTTTAAGAGGTGTAATTAAAATTTTGATCTGACAGGTGTTTCATAAAATTCAGACATTATTGTGCGTTACAAAGATGACAAATGCAAACTGACATTTTTCCGAACGTGCCATGTTACTGCACAATAAAACCTATGAAAGATTTGTTGCTTCAGGGAATGGTGCAGACACAAAAAAGTATAAAAGAAAGCTTAAACTAGAAATCCATGGATGAGTGGTACAGTTTGAAGCCTTCTTTTGTGCAGAGGCCGGGCTTGTCAGGGCAGATTTCACAACAGTACGTGGTGTCTTTTCTGATCCCCCTTTTATAGCAAAATTTGCCCCGTTTTTGCGTTCTTCCCTTTTTGCCAGTGGAGGGGATTTCGTTGGGGAAATGCTGCCCTGGTACAATACAGGGGATGTCAGAACCAGAAGTGCTGGGGCCCACACTCTGGCCCCCAAAAACAAGCATCTTTATTACCTTCTCTTGGAAGGTAATAAATGCCTCTGCTTGACCTGTACAATAGAAAAGAACAAAAGCATTGTACATCGCAATTTACACAATGTGCACGGCCAGCTTTTTGTACCACACTTTGGTCTTTCGGGTGGCACTTTACGGCTTTAGCACCTGGTCCGACAGGTCTACTCCTCCCATATACCAATTGTAATCAGTAATACAGTCGAGTTTGTGGGCAACTGTACTGGTACCTCGTACAGGGGCAGAGGTAGTGCTGGGGCTGTGGCATGTAGTCAATACAAGGACCCTCTTATCCATGTATTAACTGCAGGTTATTGGTGGATTGATACCTGCTTTCTCCCCTTGGGAGCAATTGCGCAACAAAGGGTTTGGGGAGCCCCTTCTGGTTCTTGCGCATAGTGCCGCAGGCTGCTTTACATCTGCAGCTGAGGCACTTAAAAAGTGGAATGCTGGTGTAAAAGTTATCCACATACAGGTGGTAACCTTTATTCAGCAATGGGTGCACCAAATCTCGCACTATCTTTCCACTGATTTTTAGGGAAGGGGGACATTCAGGGGGCACAATTTGGCTGTCCTTCCCTTCGTAAATCTGGAAGCTGTGCGTGTACCCGGAGGTACTCTCGCACAGCTTGTACATTTTTATCCCATACCACGCTCTTTTGCTGGGCAGGTATTGGCGAAATTTAAGCCTGCCCTTTAAGAGTAGGAGGGACTCGTCCACACAAATTTCTCAGGGGTATAGACCACTGGAAATTTGGCACTGAAATGGGGGGTTTAACGGCCGAACTTTATATAACGGCCCAAAAGTGGGGTCGTAAAGGGGGGGGCACATTGAAATTTTTTGGTGAAAATGCAAAAATCTTTAAAATTTGCTCAAAGCGCTTACAGGCCCAGGGCTGGCGTAAAAGAGAGTATGAAAAAAATATCAGTACTCCCAATACTGCCCGGGCCCGGGGCTTTTTCACTATCCCATGAGGGGAAAAAGGGCCCAAAAAATGTCTTTAAAAAGTGAGGGAGTGATTACTCAAATATCGCCCTCGGGTTTTTTATCCAATTATAAAAGACATTTCCGATGTCGATAATAATTATCCCGGGGACCATTAAAGTTTTTTTATGGGAGGGGGAACAACACCTTTTTCCCTTAAAACCCCAAAAACGGGGCGGGGAAAAGGGGGGGAAATTTAACACCCCAACAATAGTCAAAGGGGATACATCTACATTTTAAAGGAAAACACACTTGGGTTTTATAAAACCCACAAAAAAAAAAGTCAGCCCATTCACTATCCCCGGCCTTGTACCACAGCATACCCTTAAACCTGCAGGGACCCAAAAATTTAAAAAAGTCCAAAGGCAGTATAAATTTTCAACCTTTAATTTTTACTTGAACTGGACTTTGGGGACTATCCCTGCCCGGGAAACGCAGAAAGCCCCTTTTAATTGTCTGACCCACAGTTTAAAAAAGTCCCGGGAAAAAAGGGATTTTTGCAAATCCCCATTTTAGTAAAAAAAGGACATAGACTATCCCTGCCCTTTGGGCCAAACAGCAGGGCCCCCAAAAAACCCGCAAAACCCCCCAGATTTAAAAAGTGCCAGAAAAGGATCTTTGAACCACCTTTTTAAATTTTGAACTGGCCCATTATTTATTTTCTGTCCGGGGCCCCACATATGAACTTTAAAACCCTGTCGGACCCAAAGATTAAAAAGTGGGGGAAAAAGAGTTTTGAACCACCATTTTAGTTGAACTGGAAATTGATATTCTGCCGGGGCCAACAGTATCCCTTTTAAAACCTGTCTGACCCCAGTTTAAAAAAAGTGGGGGAAAAAGGAGTCTTTAAACCCCCCAATTTTATTTTAAAAGGGACATTTTTTAAACCCCTGCCCGGGGCCACAGCAAACCCCCAAAAACCTGCAGGGGCCCCTTTAAAATTAAAAAAAAGTCCCGGGAAAAAAGGATTTTTAAAACCACCATTTTAGCTGAATCTGGCCTTTGGGATTTTATTTTGTCCGGGGAAACCTAAAATCTGTTCAGTCTTCCTGAAAAACCCCCCTTGTACTTTTCAGGGGAATATTTGAAACACCTTTTTTGTCATGCCATTTTTTTAGTTTTTAATTTTTAGAAAACAATTTTTAAAAAAATTGGAAAGGGAATCCCCCACTTCTTTTTTTTCTTTTTTTTAAATGAAATTAAAAGGGGTTCCCCTCACTAAAGGGATTGCTAGCTTTTAAAGATCTTGCAAAAACCAATTCATTTGCAATATGTGCCCATTAAAGTATCCTCCCTTTTCCCCTTTTTCCTGACAGCACCATAACCTTGATTTCCACTCTGACAATTGTGAAAAACCCAAATTTCTTTTGGGAAAACAATTTTTTTTTTTTTAATAGGACCTGTAAAATTGCGCATTTCAAAGCGCAGGGAGCCAAAAATTTGAAAAAATAAACTTCTCAGCCCTGTTAAAAATTGTGAGGGAGTTTTTGCCACTTAGAACCCACTTTTTCTTTTCCCAAAAGGGCCCAAAGATTATAGCTGAATCCACAGCCCCTTTTAAACCCCAAAAAACCTTTGGGACAATACGAAAAAATTCTAAGATGAAGTAAAGAAAAGGGGAAATACGGTTTTGCCCATAAAACCCTTTTGGGGGTTTTTTCCCCATTTCTCCTCAAAAAAAAACAGCAAAATTAATTTTTGGGAAGGGAGAAAAAAAATTGCGGGAAGAAATGATAAATTTTAAAAAAAATTTTTAAAAAAAAAGGACCTTTTTTTTGGAAGAGAATGTAAGAAAGCCGGGCAAAAAACGGTGACCTGGGAAATTTGGGGGCCCCAACTCATCAGAGATCCTGCCTGTTTTTCCATCTTGATAAAAAGTCAAAACGTTCCCCCATTACTGGGAAAACCGGATGCTTTTGTTTGTAATGATTTCCCTCCACTGTTTTAAAGGGGCCCGCTCAGATAGACGCTGGCTGCTGGGAAAGGACAAACCTTTTATGCGGGCGAGCAAGCTGGGGCCCCCTTTTTCATTTTTTTGGGGTTCCCCAAAATAAATTTGGGGTTCCGGGAAACAAAACCAAAAACATGGGTGTTGAGAGGCAAAAAAATTCTGCCCCCTAAATTTAACCCTGGTCTCCGGGTTTGTAGGGTTTTGCCCTGCTTACTTGCGTTGGGGGGGGTTAAATAAATTCCCAGGTCCCCCTTAGGCTTCTCCCAACCTTCCCTGCTGTGCCGCAAAGGCCCCTACTTGGCACTTACTCCTGTCACGTCGCTGACGTTTTTCCCAAACCGGAAATTTTGAAGAATTTAAGCAGACGAAACAATTTCCCATTTTAAATCAATCAGCAAGGTCTCCTTTTCCCTGCATTTTACCTCTTTTTGGGGGGTTTAAAGGGAAAAAGTGTTTAAGTTTGGGTTTTGTTCCCGGGGGGATCCAGGAGGGGCCCAAACCCAGAAACCCCTGTTGTTCATTTTGAGGGCCCCTTAATGTGGGGAAACCCATGTTGGGGGAAATGGACCCATCCAAGCATTCATGTGAGAGAGGGGCCCTTGATTTCCCAAGCCTCGGGGTCGGGGGGCACTAGAAAAATGATTTTCCCTCATTTTCCCCCTCCCCCAAAATTTTTTCCCACCAACCTCTTTCCAAGGCGGGACTTTGGGTTTAAAAGTCGGTGCCGGGAAATTCCCTCCTCCCCCCTCCTTTTTCCTCGGCACAGCTTAACACACCCCTAAACTTGCCTCAGATGATGCCCCCCGGGAGAGCTATGCGCCGTTTTGCGTAGCCCTGGAACCCGAACCCCCTTCCCTTTAATGAAGACCGATAAAATTGTTAAACTGGGCGGGGAATTTGTGGATTCGACGGAGAGAAGGTCCGGCCGCCCCGTTTCCTTTCCCCCCTCCGCGCGGGGGACCCGATGTTTCAGAGTTCAACGATTTATTCCCGAACTAAGATCACCACAAAGGTTCCCTTTGACCCAAGGGGGATTTTCCCCACTGACCATTTTGGTGGCGTTTTCTTTAAAATGGCAAGGGGATGCAAGCCTTTAAAAACCTCCACTTTTCGGTGGCCCAACACCCCGAGGGCCCCCCCGCTGCTTGTCAGGCCCCTTGTTTAAATTCTACTGCAAAAATGGCTTGCGCTGCTGCCACATTGGGGGGAGCATTTTGGAAGGGGGGAATTCCAGCGGTTGCCACGTCAAAAAATGAACGGGGGACGGGAGGCTGGGGCTGTGTTGCAAAAGCAGCCAGGGGGGACAAGCGGGGTGGGGAACGGGGGAATTTCGAAACCCGACCCAGCCTTCAAACAAATAGGGGAGTCCAGAACCGGATAGCCTTTAAAATTTTTGGACGACAAGGTTCATGACATGTCCCGGGAAAGGGGGTGCTCCGCCCTACCCATTTAAGGGCGGCCAGCAGATTTTTGACCGTTATCGGGACACCAAACCCTTTCCCCGCACAAGGTTTTGCACCCGCCCGCGCTCGGTCTTTGTTGCGGAGAGCCGTTCCCCACTCCTGACCCCGTGTGTGGAAAGGTTTTTCCAAGACGATTGTTTTCAACCGGCCTGGTTTCTCTGGGGACGTGGGTGCCCCCAGAGGTCCCTTGGGGGGAAAAACCCTGCACCATTCCTGCGGTTTTTTAAGAGCGTGCGCCGAGCCCCGGGGGAGCCACCCCACCACCAGAAGGGCTTTCCCCCCGCTCACCCAGTGAGTTTCACAGAGTATTGGGGCCCCTTGGCCTGCTTACTTATCCATCCCTCGGGTAAATTTTGCCCTTTTTCCCGGCACGGATAAACAACGGGTTTAAAAATTTTAAAGAACATGTGTGGCCAGGGCGGGGACGCCCTTCTGGCAAAGAATGCCTGTTTCCATCGGGTTTTTGGGGGCGGGCGGGGCCGGGGTGTGGGGAACCCTTCGTGTCCCCCCCAGACAAAAAGGGCAACTTTTTTAAAGGGCCCAAAAAGCCGGCAACCGACATTAAAAGGCTTTGGTTTTTGGGAATTTTTGGGTTAAAGTGTTTCTTTTTCTCCCAAACCTGGAAGCCCAAAGGCTCCTACTAGACTGTACGCTGAAAGGCCGTGCGGGTCGTCAAACTGGGGGAAAGGGAAAGGGTAAAAGGGAGAAAAGGGGTTCTCTGTGGTGCTGGGGGTTTAACCCGGGCGATGGGGCGAAGGGGAAAGGCGGATCATGTTTCTAAGAAAAGGGGCCCCAGCTGAAGAAAGCTTGGGGCCCGGAGATGGGGGAGACAGGGGGTGTACAGTGGTTGGAACCCCGGCATCGAAGGGGCCTTTTTTTCCCAAGTGTTCCCTCCATTTCAACTCATGCTTTCCCTTTCTGTGATAGACGGGTTGGGGTAAATTAAACACCTAAATTTCTTCCCTTTCTATGATGTTTTTACGGCATATAAACCATCGCGGGTGAATAAAGGGGCTTGCCAAAAAAGGGCCCAGGCTTGAGAGCCCTTTCCCTTTTTTAAACCCGAAGGGGTTTTCCTCCGCTCCGTGGCGGGGGGAAAACAATCGGGGGAAATTCCCTGCCCCCACCCCCCCCCTTTTTGAGAGGGGACCCGTATTGACACTCCCCCCATCGCCCTTTCTCCTTGTCCATGTTTAAAAGCCTCCAAAAAATTCTGCGGAAAAACCACGAGGGATCCGCAAGGGTCCGTCATAAATCTTTATCAACACGGGTGTTTTGGTCGCCCCTGACATTCGGCTTTCCAGGACTGGGGGGCACAAAAAAAAAGGCACTAAAGGGCTTTTGCCGACCGCCCTGGTTTTTCCCCGAAAAAACCGTTTCCCCTTCTCCTCCCTGAGGCATCAGTACTGGGCGTCAGAGCAGAAAAAAACCTTTCCCCTTTTGCCCCTTTTGGTTTTTGGAAATCCCTTCTGACCCCAACCCCGCATTTTGCCCATAAAGGGTCTTCAAAAAGGTTTAAATCCCTGGGGGAAACACGATTGACAATTTGGGGTTTGCCTTCGTTTCATTTTGGGAAAGGGAGCGATGATCGGTTTACGCCCTTTTTGGGCCGGACGGGGGGGACGGGAAGGTAAGACTGTTTGGAGGGCAATTCATTAACCACTAAAAAACAAAAGGCAACGCTTTTTCGTTACTAATTCCGGGCCCCCTGCCCAAACCCGATGAGGGGCCTAGGGTCCTGAAACCCCGACGATCCGTTTGGCAGCGGGGTTTCCCCACCCGGAAGGAGCACCTTTCCCTTTTTAACCTCTGCCCCCATTTCCTTACCCCCCTCTTTGCTCGCTTACCACCGCTTTTGGGCCCCATGTTCACAAAATAAAATTTTTTTAAAAATTTTGGGAAGATTTTTTGACAGTCTCTTATTAAAGGCCCAAATCACAGCTTTTTCTTAAACCCCTCTAATTCCACAGCCAACTGGGGTTTAAAAACTGAAATGTTTTTCTTGCGAATCCCTTTAAAAGGGGTCTGGGGGAAAAGAACCGTAAGACAAAAAAAAACAGGTTTTTCCCTTTCCCCATCTCAGGGATTTCCCAAAACCTTCCCGGTGGGACTGGGTTTTTGGGTTATTTTTTTAACAAAATATCCACAAGTGCGCTATTTTTGCCCCAAAACTAAATTTCAACAGCCAATAAAAACTTTTCCCGAATTTACACGAAAAAATTTGCTTTTTTTGCAGCAATGACAAACAGAACATTTAGTAAGATTTTTCACAAATTTCGTACAGGGGCTTTTTTGAAAAATACTAGGGCTGCACCCCCTTTAAAATACAGCTTTTTAAAAAATTTTTATAAGGATAAAAAAGGGGGTTTTATGCCCCTTTATAAAACCATTTGGGGTGACTAAAAAATTTGGGCTGTTACTTTAAATGCAAGGGGCTTTTTATAACCCAAAACTGGCCGGGGCCCAAAGTCAGTTTTATGTATTTTACTTTAGCAATTAAAAAGCTGCATATTTTGCCATTTATATTATTGTTCCTTCTGACACCCGTAGCGGCGCGCTTTCCAAATTTTTCCCGCTGTGGGGCCTTTTGTCCCCACCCCGATAGTTAGTGAAACCTTGGGGAGAAATTTTCGGCGTGTTTGCTGCCTCTTTCCCTTGCCCTGGCGTGCCCCGCGCGGGGGCGCAAGGGGGCCAACCTGCGGGATAAACCCTTTTTGCGCACGCGCTTGTGTCCCATAAACCCTCACGGGTAACTACAGGCAAAGTCCGCCCCCCCCCCCCGGCGCCTGCCTAGGGCTCAGGGGGGGCCGCATGCTTTTTTTGCGTCGTGGCTTCCTTTTGTGCCGGGCGCCGCATCCAGCGCCCCTTTGATCCCCGGTGAACTTCTCCCGAGTCAATGGGGGAACACTGCATCGTTTCACCACCCGGGTTCAGTTTCTTACTTTTTTCTTGCACAGGGGGACCCTTTTTTTTTAAATTTTAAAATTTTTCTTTTAAAAAATCTCCATCATAACTATGATCCCCCCAAGATGAAGGGGTAACCCCCCCGAAACGCGTCGCCTGCCTATTTACCTTGGGGTCTGCATGCTGCAAATTTTTTTTAAAAAAAGATTAAATTTAAATAAATTTAAAACTTTTAATCGTCCATTTGGAAATTGCGGGAAAAAAAACAATTTTCCCTGCTTTTGTAAAAAAAACACCTATTTGAAATTATACGGAAAAAAAAGGGCTTTTTTTTTGCCCCTTTTAAAAAATACCCCCGGGGTACAAAAAATTTCCCTGAAATCAAATTTAATGCAAGGGGGCCCTTTAAAAAAACGGGCCCACCAAAGTAAAAAAAACACCTAATTAAATCGTGTACAGATAATAAAAGGTATTTCTGCACCATCGAATACACTCATCACTAAAAAGATCTGTACTTAATATAAGTACGGGGCTCACAAATACAAGTATATTTCACCAAAACTCCCCGAAAACTTTTAAATCAAAACCTTCAATGGGGGTCAAAGCACATTGGGGCTCCCAAAATTTCCCACCCCTTTCAAAACCTGCCTGCCACCTTTTGTCTGTTTTTCGCCCGCACCCCCCCCCCCCCCCCCCCCGGCTGTACAGCAAAAGATCTCCTTTAAACTCTCAGCTTAAGTAACAAAAACTGAAAATTCTAATCACCCAAGTTTTAATGTTCAAGCTAAAAGCATAGTTGCTTGTGATCAAATAGAGCTTTCGCTGACTTTTTGAAAGACCGGCACACTCCCCCTCTTTTGATACACAACACAACGGGGGCCGAAAAGAAAGGCGTTCTATTAAAAAAGGGGCTGTATTTTTTCCACCAATCACAAAAATACACATCCCCTCATGACGGCGCACACCAGCTCACCCTCTCTATTCTTAAGGATTTGGGGGCCGCCAAAATCAGGAAACGCTGAAAATGGCACATATTAAAGATTTGCACAGATTTTTAACCCAAATTTGCGTGAGAAAAAATCCCATCAACTAAAAACCATACATTTCAACTAGTCGTAATAAAAGTCACACAGTCATCACTTTCAGTGTCCACGGGGGCCCCCTCAAATGAGGGGTGGGGGTTTGGGGCCCGAAATCTGGGGTTGAGGTTGGTCTGTGCCACCATGACCTTTTCCGGTCTCAAGAAAAAGACTTAAAAAAAAACAATTCGGGGCCTGTATGTCTAATGGATCCCCGGGTGGCCCCAAAGTCGGGATTTGTGGGTGGGAAAATTTGGGGCGGGGGTCCTAGGGCATTACTTTGGGGGGGTCCCTCTTCGGGCCCTACGGGGATCATGGGAGAACCTTTCACGGGGGAGGGTTTGGATGATTCGGGCAAGGGAAAAGAGTAACTCCTCACTGGCGGGAAATTTCTATCCTTGGCCAGGAAAAACCCTACGCCTCCTCCCTGGGGGGCTCCCGGGAAGAATGAGCCTTTTTTTTTGGGAGGGATATTTTAGGGGGCGTGTAAACTGTATTTGTTTTAACATGTTTTTAAAAAAAAATTGGTGACTGGGGGTGTATGTTTTTGTTTCACACGTTGGGGTTTTTAACTTTTTTTAAAAAAAAATTTAAAAGTTTTAGTAAGAAAAAAAAAAACCACAAACCCTAAAAAAAAAAAAATTACTGAACCCCGCCCTTTTGCATAAAAATCTAATATATATAAAATATAAAATATATATAAAATATATATATATATATATATGACAAAACCGTCTAACAATTAAAAAGCTAAAAAAATTTTTTCACTAACCAACACAACTACCCCAACCTAACTCCACTAACCTAACGCCCGGGCCTGGGGCTAAAAAGCTACGCCCCTTTAACCACTTTTTTTTTTTTCCTTTAACTTAAACAATAAAAAAAAATTTTGAAAAATAATTATAAAAGGATCAGTGTTTTTCCCACGACAGCCTGGGCCCAGCAGGATTAATCCCTGCTCACCACCTGAGCATGGCTTAAGTGATTATGGAAAAAAAAAAACCCCAAAATTTTAACCACAAAAACCCCTAAAAAATAAATTAAGATGCGGGAAAGTAAAGGGTCACTGACCTTTTTTTTGGGCACGAAATTTGGTAAAAAAAAGGGCGCAACCCAAAAAAAGTAAAATAGAAAAAAAAAAGGGAAAAAAAAAACCCCCGGAAAACCCCAAAAACAGAAAAATCATGTTTTACATGGGTAGCAACTGGGAAGGTTACATCTTAAAGGCTGACACACTTACACAACAGCCAGGGGGCTGAGCAAAGAAACCAACCGCAGAGAGTGCAACACACCACTCCCACCAATACCCTCGCCACCGAACCCCCAACGATCGCCACTGGACCACCAATCAAGTTATAAGGGGGCACAACACCACGACACCGCTCTGCCACCGTTCCTAAACCCGATTGCCGGGGGGCAAGGGGGGTTCTGTATTTTAAAGGGCCGGACAGTGCTGCATTGGGGGCGGTTCGGGCCGACCCAACCATCGCAGCTTAGGGGGTGGTACCACCCCCAACGCCCCCCCTACAATCGGTGGTGTTTGGTCTTTTTATCAGCACCTATCGGGGGCGATCGCGTGCCCTGTTGGCACAGCCATTTTTTTATTTTGGAAATTGCCCGGGTTGATTTCAGATTTGAACAGACAATCCGGGGGATCACTGATGCGGGGGTCAGTGGGGCTTCCCTGACACTAGGGAAGACGTCTGTGTCAGGACAGCTGCTATCTTCCCCAGTTCACCGCATTACCACGGTGAACCTTTTTCTTCTATTACGACGTCAAATTGCGGAACCCCCTACCCCACTTTGAGGGGTACCAAATTTCGGGAAGGGGGAAAATTTTTGTGTCCCCAGCTTTACTTTTTTTCGGCTTAGTAAAGCTTTTAGATAATATCGGTTTTCAAATTAAAATCATTGAATAAAAAATATCCAGGTTTTCATCAAACTTTGAACCCCACAAAAAACATCATCATTTATATGCCAAAATGCTGCAATTAAGGTTAATACCCCCCCCCCTGGTTCTGCAAGAATACATTTAGCCAATCAATTTAAAACTTTAGCATTCCCTTATGGCTGCTTTAAATTTTCCCTTTTCCCAAATTTGGGGGCCAAACTCCTTATTAAACTGAAACAAAGATACTTTATTTCTTTAAATTTGCTAAACCTCCAGAACTTTGGAGGGTTTCAAACTTTGATGAAAAGCACACGAAGAGTAATAGACAAAACCCATATAAAAAATACAACGTAAATTTTAAACCCAACCCCTTTCCCTGAAACCCAGGGGGATGGCTAAAAGCGGGCTGTGATGGAAATGGGGGATTCTCAGGGGAAAGAAAACAAAGTTCCCTTCAAAATTTCCCAAAGAAAAATTTTTGTATGTGTGTCCTTCCTACCTGAAGCCTCCACCCAATCCATCTTCATTATTATTTAAAAGGGGATTTTTTTCAGAAAAATTTTTTTAAAATTTTGGGGGGAAATTTAGTATCCATGGTTTTTAAAATAGTTTTAATACTCAACCCCCCGACACCCTGTACAAGAGTTTTTTTTTTCCCTGAAGCACAAAGGGGTCCCTTTCCGGGGAGTCTTGTGGCCAAAAAATGGCCCAAAATTGCTTATCAGGGGGCATAATTTGTTAAGTGGACATTGGGGTTTTTTTTTTTTGAAAAAAGATACCTTAAGGGTTTAAAAAAAAAAACAAAATCTTAAGTATCAGTATTACTTTAATGATAGTAATATTTTTTGTAATTTTTTTAAAATTTTTCCCTAGTTTTTTAAATTGTTCTTTGTAGGTATTTGGTTTATGTGAAACGCCTTGGAAGTCCCAAACAGGTGAACGTTGTACTGGCAGTTTTCTCCCAAAATTTTAAAAAAGAACTCCCTTTTGAAACAAATTTATGGAAATTTTTTTTCTATTTTGTAATCCGGTTAATTTAATGAATCTTTCCTTTCATGGTTTTCTGATGAGAAGGAATTTTAACCAAAAAATTTTTCTAAACGTAAGGGACTTTAACCCAAAAAATTTTTTTTAAAGCTTACCAATGTCCCATGGGCATTAAAAACTACAATTTTGGAAAAAATTTGTGGTTTTTCCCCTGGCTGGGAAAAAAGGGATTCCTGGGGAACCCAAAAAATAATTTATTAAACAAAAAAACCGAAAAATTTACATGGGTTAAGTATTTAGACCATTTGCCGGGATTGAGTAGAAGCCCCCCTTTTTAAAATTAATACAGCCCTGCGTTTTGGGGAATTTTGCCCCAAAATTTTTTCACACCTGGAATTTTGGGGACACCATTTTCAAGTCCTTTCCCGAATGCTCAAAATTGGGGTTTTGGCAGCGCCAAAAGGGTGGGCCAGTTAAAAAAAAAAGGGCACATTGTTGTTTTAACCACTGCTTTAATTTTTTCTGTGGGCTTTAGGGGGCTTTTTCTTTGGGGTTGGGAAAAAGAAACCCTTTTGGGCCCCGTTGGGGGTCCAGAGCACCCCTGGAAAAGGTTTTCTTCCCGGTTGTTCTGTTCATCATTTTTTCCTTTTAAAACGCAAACCCGTCGTCCCCGTAATTTTTAGCTGGGAAAAAAACTCCCATAGCATGATCGCCAAACCCCCATGTTTCCCGGTGGGATTTAATTTGGGGAAGGGGGATTTAGCCCTTCCCGGTTTTCTCCACACATACCACCCTTTGAAAGGGAAAACCCCAAAAAATTCAACCCTTTGTTTCATCAGAAAAAGAGAATCTTTTTTCTCATAGTTGGGGGGGTTTCCTTTTTTGTGGTTTTTTTTTTTTTTTTGCAAAAAAAGTTTTGTGGGGTTTCCCTTTTTGTCTTGCACTCAGGAGAGGGTTCCGTCGGCAAAACTCTGCAAAAAAGCCCCCAAAAAGGGGGAAAGGCTCATTTATTATTGAAAGTTTTGGGAAATTTCTCCCATCTTTTTTAACCCTCATCTTGGAAACTCAGCCACCGGGGCTTGGGGGTTTTTCTTTAACCCCTTACCACCCAAAGGGTCTTCTTTCCCAAATTTTTTTGGCTGGGGCGGGCCCGGTCGAGGAAAAGTTTTTGGTCGCCCAAAAAATTTTTCCCTTTAAGGATTATGGGGCCACGTGGTTTTTAGGAACCTCGATTTCTGAAAAAATTCTTTGAAAAGTTTGGGCCCGATCTTTGGGTTTCCAAAATTCTGAGGGCCGTGCTCCTTGGCATTCCCTTTAAACCCCCATGATTTTTCATTGCTCGGACATGCACTGTGAAACCCCTTATAAAGACAGGTGTATGCCTTTTTTAATAGGTTTCCCAAACATTTAATTTAAAAAACAGCCTGGACTCCCAAAGAAGGGGTAGAACCACTCAAGGGGATCAGAAAAAATGAACAGCATATTTATTTTAAAAATTTAGTTTCACAAACAAAAGGGGCGAATACCTTTGACTATTGATATTTCAGTTTTTTTGTTTAATAAATTTGCCAAAAAAAAACTAATTTGTTTTTCTTTCAAGATGCGTGAGAGTGTACATTAATGAACAAAAAAATGACTTTTTTGATCTTGCCAAATGGCTGCATTGAAACTAAAAAGTGAAAAATTTAAAGGGGTCTGAATACTTCCCATACCCAGTGTGTGTGTGTTTTGTGGGGTGTGTATGAAATTGTAATAAATATGTATGTTTATGTGTGTGTGTGTGTGTGTGTGTGTTATATATATATATATATGTGTTTATATATATATATATATATATATATATATAAAATGAAATAAATATAAATTTTTGCGATCGTTCCTCCTACGGCAGCACACCATTGGGATTTAGGTCCCCAAAGTACAATTAGAAGAAAGTTTAACAAACAGCAATTGAATTAATCAGCCACTTAACTGTTGCCCTATAAAGCCTGGCTAGATGCACCACACACTAGTATGTTTGTCTTTCTCTTCTGTTAGGTGTTGGAAGTCAACAAGTGCTCTAGCGTTGACCCCAACGTGGGGTACATAAAATAACAAATAAAAATAAGAAAACAAAGGGGGCAAAAAATATAAAGGGGGAAAGGAAGGGTGGGAAGGGAAGATATAACCGTTTGCAAGAAGTCATTCTCAAAATTTACAAGCTAAATTGTGGGAAACACATATAGAGCCCATGTATTATAGAGTCCAGGTCTTGTAAGGTAGTTCCACATAATATTAAAAGTGCCATTTTGCCAAGAAGTGAGAGTTCAGCCTAGTAGGTGTGGAACAGATGACTGTGCTGATAACACAGGCAGTCATTGTACTAGATAGTGGAGTATTTCCAGAAAGGTTAAATTTAGGCAAACAAGGAGGTGGGGACAAGGTAAGAGACCGGAGGGAAGCACGGACCATCCAGCACCTAGACCATGGGAAGCCGACCGAATGTTTGGTATATCAAGCTCCATCAGCACGGGGTATCGAATGGTCCAATATTGGGTGTTGACCTCCAATGATATGTCCTAAATACCAAGTGGTACATTGAAAACAGGAGCATAGGCGATTTCTTATATGCGCTGGAAGGATGTCTGATAGGTTGCCAAGTAAGGAAAAATCGCCGGACTTTCAACTCTTTCTGGATAGAGAAGTCTACCCAGTCCATTCGCAGCAAAAATGATAGTTTATCCCAAAAAATACATAAGGACGGGAATGTAGGGCCCATCCATGTTTGTAAGATAGTTTTACGGGCGGCGGCTGAAATGCAGAAGAGTAATTTTTTAGTATGACTTGATAGTTGTGGATTTGTGTCCAGGATTCCAAAAAGGGCCCACATTGGCAAGAAAGGGAAATCCGAACTCACTCCAACCAAGAAAATAGGGACACGTGGTTCCATGCGAAAAAGGAATATTGGTTGACATAGAGGGAAAGATCAACAAAAATCCCATCGTGATGCACAATTATTTAAATTTGGCAATAAGCCAGGCAGATTACTTGCGAATCTAGCCAAAGGACATAGGGCCCAAATTACAGTCAATACCCTTAAAGACGAGCTAGGAAATCTGAAACATACAGGTAAAGATATCGTGGATATCTTTAAAAAATTCTATTCTAAATTGTATTGCCCATCTAAAACCATTTCTGGCGAGGCAGAGCAGTGGCTACTCGAGCGAGATTTCCCGACAGGAAGATAAGGACTTCCTAAATGCCCCTATCACAGACGAAATTATATCCCAGAAGGTAAGACGTTTAGCCAACCAGAAAGCCCCAGGTCCGGACGGGTACACCGTGGAATTTTTCAAATTACTCCTCCCAGATATTCAGCCCACATTAGCAGCACTCTTTAATTCATTTTTAGATGGGGAAGGAATTCCTAAATTAATTAATGAAGCACATATCCGAGTCTTACCCAAACCTGATAGGGACCCCACCATACCAGAATCATATAGGCCCATCTCCCTCATTAACGTAGATCTAAAAATAATTTCAAAAATAATGTCGGACCGACTCGCTATCTTACTCCCCAAATTAATTTCTGAACATCAAGTCGGATTTGTCAAAAATAGATCCACTGTGATAAACATCCGTAAGGTATTGACGGTTCGGGATGATATCAAAATTCACCCCCAAAAACACAGGTCTCCAGCCTTGTTGTCAATCGATGCCGAGAAGGCGTTTGACAATGTGAGTTGGGATTGGATGGGGAAAGTACTGACTAGAATGGGATTTGACGGCAGATTTCATCAATGCATTGTCATTACCCCATTAGTGAGACACATAGCCAATAATCTACAAAATTTTGAGGGTGTTAGGATTGGAAATTTTTAAAAGTAGCATTATTTGCGGATGACATAATTTTCTTTTGTGCCCGGCCAGATAGGGCTGTCCCTTTAGTATTAAATGCTCTGACCCAATTCGAAAACAGCTCAGGATTTAAAGTTAATATCAACAAATCTGAACTTTTGGATCTTACACCCCCGCTGCGAAGTAAAACAGACTCGCTACAGCACCTCCCGGTTTCTATAGCCCACCACCATATAAAATATCTAGGAATCAATATAGGTAAAACACCCGAATCTATTTATGAACTTAATTTCCCCCCTATAGTTAAAAAAAAATCTGTGCAGAATTAAATCGGTGGATGCATTTACCGATACCCCTGATAGCGCGATGCAATCTTATCAAAATGATAAGTTTCTCCAGGCTCCTGTATCCAATGCAGACTATACCTCTCCTATTAAAACACACGTGTGGACAGAGTCAAGTCTGCATTCATAAAATTTATTTGGAGAGAAAAACGTCCAAGGATAGCGATAGGGAAAGTAATGATGCCAAAGGATATGGGAGGCTTAAATTTGCCTGATATCAGAAAATATAATTTGGCATCATTGTTCCAACACGGGTTAGACTGGATCAAGGAAACTTCCTTCTTTTCCAATACGGCTCTAGAAAGAGATTTAATGGCCCCTTGGAACCTCAATGCGCTTTTGCACACTCCATATGCCGCACTCCCTAGGGTAGCACGTCAAAGCTTAATAGCTCGGGACACAATAGGAGCTTGGAAGGCGGCTAGGAAATTATTTAAACTTCTGTAACAGTTTAGTGGTTATCTAACATGGGAAGGTCACCCAGAATTCCTCTCGGGACAGAATCAGACAAGTTTATTACAGTGGAAGGAGAAGGGGGTGCACCAGGCAATCTTGTTAATTCACCAACAGGAAAGAAGGTTTCTCTCTTTTGGAGAAGTTCAGGAAAAATATGGCATAGCACATACCAAATTCCTGGAATACAGGCAAATCGCAAGTTTTCTGAAGGGAAAGGCTGGGGACATGATTAATTTGACTAGGACCACTTCAATTGACAATTTAGTGGGATCTACGGCTGCACCCCATACTCTGTCTCTGCTGTATGCAGGACTCCGTTGTCCTTTTGAGGATCCGACATCAGGCATCCTATTTAAAAAATGGGAAAGAGATTTCCCAGATATGGGTATAGCCAGGGGGGTCCTAGAGGGGTGGAATCAGGTACGAAAGGCCTTGGTAAATGAGGCATGCAGGGACACCTACTTTAGGCTAGCGCACAGGGCCATGTACGGTTTTAATATTTTACCTCACCCATCCTTCCCGGACCGGATTGTGGCGTGCCCAAAATGTGCAAAACCTCTCACGGATCTAAAACACGGCATCTGGTCTTGCCCAGACACACAGAGATTTTGGTCTGCGCTTGCCCAGATGTGAAGACTAGAGATGGGCGAATTTCTCAAAAATTCGATTCGGTCACTTCGCCGAATTTTCCGACAAAATTCGTTTCGTTCCGAATTACTTCGGCACGAATCGCGTTAAAAAGCAGCTATTTCCAGGCTGCACATGATGCATATTTGCCATGCTTAAATATGCAGAGGGAGCTTGGTTTGGTCTTCATACAATGTTGTGTTTTTAGTATGACACGCAGATGTCTGCCGCCGCTCTTAGAATCGCTTCACTATAAAATTCCCTGGGCACTTAAGAGGGCAAAAACTGACCAAAAACTCAAGCGGGAATGTAGCCTGATAAAGTCATGCCAGCGAAAGCTGGAAAAAAACAAGCTGAGAGCTCAGGTGGCAACATTAGTGACAGAGTGTGGAGGTGACGGCGGCAGCCACAGCAGCATGAGGTCAGGCAGTGGCAAAACAGGAAGAAGCCACAGAATGGCACAATCACACAGTGTGGAGGTCACGACAGCAGCAGCATGAGATCAGGCAGTGGCACAATGACATTCTGGAGGCGGCAAAACAGTATTAGGCCACAGAGTGGCACAATGATACAGTGTGGAGGTCACTACAGCAGCAGCATGAGAACAGGCAGTGGCACAATGACATTCTGGAGGCGGTAATAACAGTGGTTTATAGGCCACAGAGTGTAGGCACCAAGATCACACAGTTGGTGGAGGTCACGACAGCGCAGCATGAGATAAGGCAGTGGCACAATGACATTCTGGAGGCGGCAAAACAGTATTAGGCCACAGAGTGGCACAATCATACAGTGTGGAGGTCACGGCGGCAGCAGTATGAGTCAGGCAGTGGCACAATGACATTCTGGAGGCGGCTAAACAGATAAGGCCACAGAGTGGCACAATGATACAGTGTGGAGGTCACGACAGCAGCAGCATGAGATCAGGCAGTGGCACAATGACATTCTGGAGGCGGCAAAACAGGAGGAAGCCACAGAGTGGCACAATGACTGAGAGCGGAGGTCACGGCGGCAGCAGCATGAGGTCAGGCAGTGGCACAATGACACAGTGTAGAGGACATGGCAGCAGCCACAGCAGCAGCATGAGGTCAGACAGTGGCACAATGACACAGTGTGGATGTCACGGCAACAGCAACAGTAGCAGCAGCATGAGGTCATAGAGTGGCACAATGACAGAGTGTGGAGGTGGGTGGCAATACCAGTCCCTGGTAAAGATGTGGTAGGCAGATGGAGAAACTGTCAGCAGATGTGTGGCATCAGTCGGGTGGCGGCATCAGAATAGTGGCTGAGGCAGGTAGTTTGAACCCAGACTGATGCCTAAGGCATTGGTGTGTGGAAATCCTGGCCGATCCACGCAGGACAGCTTCTCCACTGCAAACTCGGCAAGTTGCGGCCACACATCCAGTTTGGCTGCCCAGTAGTCCAGCGGATCTTCTAACTGAGGTGGCAGAGTGCTGTCCAAGTAGGCCACAAACCTGTTGGTTCAGGGATGCTCCAGGTCCTGCTGCTGCTGCTGCTGGCGACTGCCCTCCTCACTAGGCGGGTGAAGGAAGCTGCTCATCAGTGACTCCAGACTTAGGTTACTATTGATACAGCTAGTACTGCTCCTACCCTCCCACCTTCCACCAGCAGCCGCGGCAGTAGTACGTGAGCGCTGAGGAACCCCCCGGTCAGACCTGTCAGAGGAGGGACGATGCCGCACATAGGCAGCAGCCAACTGATTACGGAGGATTTCCTATAGTATTTGAGTTTGTCTTCTCTCTCAATAGCTGGGAAAAAGGCTCCCATTTTTGGACCGGTAGCGAGGGTCAATAGGGTGGAGAGCCAGAAGTCATCCCTCTGCCGGATTGCTGACTATTCGGCTGTCACTAGCCAGGCAAATAAGCATGCTGCGGGGCCATCTGCACAAGTGACTCCCAGGGGCTCCCTGCCTCCCATTTCCACTGTATACTGCCACGGTGCTTGGGGTCATCTGCCTCGTCTTCCTCATCTCCATCCACCTCCTCCAGCTGCTCCTGCTCCTCCTCTCTTGTCACCTGGGTAGAAAATCCACTCATTTCACCAGACAATGCTTCTGCTCCAATGTCCTCCTCCTCCTCCATCCATTTCAGTCCCCACCGGACTCATGTGGCCAGAGATGTAGTCGCCACGTCTCCAGTCCCTGCCCAGACAGATTTTTCAGCATCTGTTCCAGGACATGAAGCAGTGGAATGATGATATTATCCCGTAGTCTGGCGACTGACAAATAACGTGCCTCCTCGAATGGCCTCAACAAACGGCAGGTGTCACGCATGAGCTGCACTGGCTGACATCAGAGTTACACAGGGGAGTACTTCTGTCTGCCTGGATCATCAAAAAATCGTTAATGGCCTTTCTCTGTCCATACAGTCGGTCCAACATGTGCAGGCTGGAATTCCAGCGGGTGGAAACATCGCATATCAGAGTGTGTTGGGGGAGGCCGTTCTGCCGCTGCAACTCAAGGAGTGTGTTCCTGGCTTTGTACAAATGGATTAAAGTGCATGCACAAGTTTCCTGGCCATTTTCAGAATGTTCTGAAGATCGGTGGAAGACGTCAGGAACCTTTTCACAACCAGATTGACCACGTGCGCCATGCAGGGCGCATGGACCATCCCTCCTCGGTGCAGAGGGGACACCATGTTCCTCCCATTGTCCGTCACCATGGTTCCGATTTGCAGTTGGCGCGGAGAAAGCCACACATCGATTTCTTGCTGCATGACGCGGAGCAGTTCCTCCCCTGTGTGACTTCGTTCGCCGGGCAAGCCAGGTGTAGAACTGCGTGACACCGCTGTGACCTACACATGTGGTATAATGGAGGCAGTACTTGTGGAGGCTGAGATGGTAGTGGTGGTGAAGAGGAGGAGGCGGGACATTGGCGCAGGTGCAGCAGTTTGACAACGTGGAGGAGAAAGCGGCGTCTCCTGTCCAAGTTGTTGGTGTGCCTGGGCTGGAAGCACATTCACCCAGTGGGCCGTAAAGGACATGTACTGGCCCTGACCGTAGTTACAGCTCCAGACGTCCGCGCTGCCGTGCACCTTGGAACAAACCGATAAACTCAAGACTGACCACCTTTTATTCTACATATTTATGAAGTGCTGGTACTGCCTTTTTGGAAAAGAAATTACGGCTTGGAACTCTCCATCTCGGCTCGGCACAAGCCATTAGTTCTCTGAACGGTGCAGAGTCCACCATTTGGAAAGGGAGGGACTGCAGTACCAACAACTTGGACAGGAGCACGGTCAGCTGCTGCACCTTAGGATGGTTGGACGCATACTGTTGTCTCTTTGCAATTGCCTCGCTGAACGACTGCTGGCGCCATGAGTAGCGAGGAGCAGGAGCATCTGGACCAGGAGACGATGTCAAAGAGAAACAGCTCCCTTCTGCAGAGGTGGTGGAGCCTTGACTGGCTGCAATGGCATGCATGCCACTGGGCGCTGCTGCTGTTGCTGCGGCGGCAGGATGGACCACCACATCTGAGCCACGTTTCTCCCAGGCCACCGGATGGTGACGCTGCATGTGTTGACGCAGGGCCGTGGTGCCAACGTTAGCTCCCTGGCCACGCTTCACTTTCTGCCCACAGATTCTACATATTCCCATATTCGGCTCCTCCGGTGTCTTAGCAAAGAACTGCCACACCGCCGAGTATAGGATTTTACCGCCAACGCTCCGCACTGATGTGACTACTGCCGGCCGCTGCCTCGCTGAGCCCCTGTGCTGCTACTTTCTTGGACCTGCGAAGCGGGTTTTTTTTACCCCGTGGCCGCTTGGCTCCCGACCTCACACTGCTGCTATCCTGCTGACTCACGGCCACACGACCCACTTGCTGGCTGCACTGCTGCCTGACGCGCAAGCTGACGCCCTCTTCTCCTGACGATGATGAAGCCCTTGCCTCACCCGGCTCCCACGTGCGGTCGGCTACATCATCATCTATTTGTGTTTCATCGTCACTGCTGTCCTCATCACCGGTCTTGGTATGCCAAGGCTGATCTCTCACAACATGACCTCCCATGCCGCTCTTCACATCTATACTTTGCCGCCTACTGCAAGAAGCAGGCGATATTGGCCCCATTTCTTCGCTGTCAAGTAGCTGCTGACTGCCCTCCTCAAATTGTTCATCCTCGCTTATAGTGGAGCTGAGCCCAGACCACATAGTAGATCTCTGGCTGATGGAACCGGATGGGACAGAGGCGGGCTGAGGACAGGTGAGGGCCTGCTGACACCGCTCCCGGGCCATGCCAACTAATGGTTGTGTCTGAGGTTCCACCAACTCTTGGCTGGGGTTGTCAGATGTCATCTGGGAGGAAGAGGTATGACCTAGTCAACCAATCAAGAACCCTTGGGTTGCTAAACAACACACGGCCGCTAGATGACAGCGGCAGTTGTGGCCTCACCGAGTGACCCTGCTGCGACGTCCCTTGCTGTGCTGCGACCTGGGCCTGTTCCAGGAATGTTTGTGCCATGCCACTCGCAGGTGCAGAGCCTGCCACTCTCTGTCTGACATACTGTTTGTTCTAAAATGTTACAGACACTGTTTGATGATGATATCTGTATATGATAATATACACCCTGTTTTTGACTCCCAATGAACCCAGTAACAAGCTTGGGTAACCCTTGGATATGAATTGCGCTCCACAAATGGCCAGGAAAAATTTACTTGTATGTGTCGTTTAAAAACACTGTGTGTTTTACTAAATGTAAAAGCACAAACAGGCTTAATTAACCTTCGGACATGAATTAGGCTACAGGAAAAATGTATATATTTTGGCGTTGAAAAAGACGGTTTCTTTTTGTCAGCACACCAGCAAAAACAACGCTTAATCAACCCTGGATGTACATTGCGCCAACGAATTGAGCCGCACAAACTAGTAGCTTTGTAGCGTGTTACAATTGCGTGTTTTCTACGCCACACAGCAAGAGATACAGTTGTAATTAACCTTTGCTTGTGAATTAGGCTACAGGAAAAATTTATATATTTTGGGTGAAAAGCGTTTCTTGGGTCAGACATAGCAAAACACGCTTAATTAACCCTGGAGTAAATTGCTCCAAAGATTGAGCCGCACAATAGTAGCTTGTAGCGGTTACATGCGTGTTTTCTACGCACACAACAAGAGTACAGTGTAATTAACCATTGCTTGTGATTAGGCTACAGGAAAAATTTATATATTTTGCATTGAAAAGGGTTTCTGGGTCAGCACCACAAAACACGCTTAATAACCCTGGATGTAAATGCGCAATAGAATTGAGCAGCCAAAAATGAAGTGGTATTTGTATTGTAAAAACGCTGTTTCTTTAAATGAATACAACAGGAAACTGGCTTAGATCTCACTTGGATATTGAATGTATATGCAGCTGCAGTGGACGCCACACTGGATTTCAGATCAATACCCCAAAAAATTAAAATAGAACATTAAGAGAACAGTCTCTGAGACAAAGCTGAGACACCCCACAAAAATCGCTGTATAAAAATCAATTCTTCAGTAAGAGCTATCAGCCGCGGCAGCACCTTCCCTGATGAGCACAGTGAGAGGAGTGTGAGCTCCCGGCGTCGCGCCCAGACTTATATAGTGCGGTGACGTCACAGACTCCGCCGGTCTCTGATTGGCTTCACCTCTGCACATGTCATGCAGGCTATGCCCTTCTTCCTCCCAGAGTGCTTTGCCCCATGTAGCGCCATGTGCTCGCAGCCATTTTATCAATCAAAAGCACACTTCGTTCACCCGAAGTACCCCAAAGTTCGACTTCGTTCCGAACCGAAGTTTTCCTGAAATTCTAAACGAATTCCACTTCATTAGAATCGATTCGCCCATCTCTAGTTAAGACACAAACTATCTGTGAATATCCCACTATCCCCTCAGGCGCTTCTGTTTCATGGTCTTCCGGAGGGGATGGGTGAGAGGAGACCAAAGAAGAAGAATAAACTCATACATATATTCTTAATGGCAGCCAAAAGATGTATGTTACAGGGGTGGCTGAAGGCAAAAACCCCGTCAATGAGGATGGTGATTCAGACGGTCAGGGAGCATATGGTGCTGGATAAAATAGCATTGATTTATAACAAAGAAGCACAAACGGGGAAGTTCTTTGAGGTTTGGGAACACTTTATTACAGCATTCATGATGTATGCGGACATTCACTCCTTTATGCAGCCATTCTTGGGGACAATGTGGTATTTGAAACATCAGATGGCAGGGTCTCTGGGAGACTTCAGATAAATAGTTAAAGGAACAAGATCTAAAAGTGGGAAAAGATGATTTGCGAATTGTTGGAATATTCACTTTTGCATGTGCCTATTCATGTTAGAATGACCAGACTTACAGTAGCTCCAGTTTTGTTTTATTTAAGTCTGTCATGATAATACTTGTATGGAATTATAGGTTAATATGCCTTCTATGTAACATGTCAATTTAAGATCTTCAGTAACTTGGCATCGTATAATTTTACTACTGTTATGTATCAGCTAGTGCCTGACTTCTACTGTTTGTATTTTTATTTTTTTTTTAAAATAATTTTTTCTAAAACAATAAAAATTTTCATGATAAAAAAAAAAAAAAGATGGATATCCGCAGATGTGTGAGTTCAGGCAAAGCGGTGCACACGATTCCAAATAGCTCTACTTATTGGACAGAGCCAAAAACAGTATATCAGTTCTGCCACAGTTTCTCCACATCTAGGACAAGCTGGCGAGGAACTTCCTCCCATTAAGAATTTCCAGTTTGGAGATATATATCCTATATGCATGATTTTCAAGGACATCTCCCAGTAGGAGACGCTGGGTATGTGTTTGAGCAGTCCGATATGTGCTGCTAGTACCTCTGCTATCTGCAAATTTGTGATGTCACTATTCCACCTACAAAGACCTGTAGGTCTGGATCCTAGTCTATAAGGGATCTAAGTTGTAGATAAAATTTTAAAATGTGTCCCTGCGAATCTGGGGTCTTGGAGAGTGTGGTAACCAAAGTGTCCTCCCAATCTGCCCTTCCAAAAGATCCAAGTGTCGATATTGTGTAACTTTGGAGCTATAGAAAAGGAAATAAATGTGGGCGTACAAGTGCATACTTGATTGAATGTTAATATCTTTTTCCTTTGGATATCCACTAAGTCACCCAATTTGGAAAGACCTCTTTCTGTACAGTGTTTGAAAATTGGATGAGGTTTACCACTTTGAAAGGCCGGATTTTTGAGGAATCTAAGCCCTAGAGAAAATTCCGGTGAGAGGCCCCGTTGCCTACGCACATCGAGCCAGGTTTTCCAGAGAGCCATAAATAAGGGGTTCTCCCTCACCTCCTGGGGAAGAGCACTGTAAGGGGAACAGATTTATTAGAGAAGTATTTGGGTGTAGACAAGCTTCCAGATCTCCTGGTGAGTAAGTGTAGGATCCAGAAAACCAAGGATGAAGGATGCATAAATTTGTGGACAAGTTAGAGTTTAAGGTCTGGAAAATTGAGGCCTCCATGAGATTTGGGTTGGCGTAGTATAATATAGGGAACATGGGGGCATTTACCATTCTAAATGAATGAGGCAAACAGTTTATTAATCAATTTCTCCTCTCTGGATCGTAAATATAAGGGGAGTGTCTATAAAACTTACAGGAGCTTTGGGAAGACCACCAATTTTAAGAGGTTTGCCCTACCCGCAAAAGGCAGTGAAAAGCCTGACCAGACATGAAGTCTATCCTTAAGAAATTTTATGAAGAGGTCGAGGTTCGTCAAGTATAATTTGGAAGGGTGCCGCGTGAGTTGAGGATTTTTGCCATTTTAGTGAGAACGTGCTAGTCCAGAGTGGAGAAGATGGGCCCAATAGTAGTAGTGCCTCTGATTTGTCAACAATCTTTTTGAACCACAGTAGTTCCCCCTTCCATTTGACCTCAGTCAGCAGCCGAGCCAAAGAGTTTTGTGGTCTGGAGATAAATAGTAGTAAATTCTCAGCATAGGCAGATAGTCGTATCCGCGTATTGCCAATCTATATGCCTTGGAATCCATTCCAAGTATGTAAGTAACGGAGGAAAGGGTTGAGTGTGTGGATGGAAAAAAAAGCGGGGAGAGTAGGCAGCCCTGTCTAGCTCCATGAAATATAGGGATGCGGGGTGAGTTTTGATGATTTATTGTGAGGAATGTTGTCGTATTAGTTTGTAGATTTTGAAGAAAATCCAGAAAAGTGTTCCTG
The DNA here is from genome assembly GCA_025379985.1 of Phyllomedusa bahiana. Lineage (NCBI taxonomy): Eukaryota > Metazoa > Chordata > Amphibia > Anura > Hylidae > Phyllomedusa > Phyllomedusa bahiana. The sequence continues at coordinate 49,143 of JAODAL010012033.1, read as the reverse complement.
ATACCCCTGTAATGTAAGGAGATGTTTAAGAATCTCCAGGCGTCTAAGCTGAGAAGCATTGCAGTGGGGAATTTGGTGGTGGAGGCTGCAATTGATGCCGCTATGGCTGTTTGGATCCCCAAAATTCCCAAATGGCCTCCCCTCACAAATCCTAGCTGTGATACAGTTAACAGTCTTGGGTGGAAGGGTTGTAATCTATTAGAAAGAATAGTAGCCAAAATTTTATAATCAATATTGAGGAGTTAAATTGGACAATATGAGCCTACATCTATAGGGTCCCTTTTAGTTTTGGGAATGAGGACCGTGCAGGCCTCTTGGAAGGAAGGCACTGTCATATTGTCTAAGTAAATGGTGTTGTATAGGTCTGTTAGGATCGGGGTCAATTCCCACTGGAGGATTTTAAAATATTCACCGGATATGCCATCTGGGCCCGGCGATTTATTATTTTTAAGAGCTTGAATGGCTTCCCGGACTTCTTGTTGGGAAATAGGGGCCGACAGGTAGTCTGTTTGCTCTGCCGTTAATTTAGAAGGTTGAGTGAGATTAAGCAGGTCCCATGTGGCTTGAGATTGGTAGGGTTTTTCTTGGTATAGATTGGAGTAGTAAAGGAAGAAGGCATCAATAATGTCTTTGTTATAATCTGACCCGTGCGTGGATGTCTAATTTGTATTATATGTTGTTTAGGGGAGTGCGGTCTTGCAAGCTGCGCTAAAAGCTTGCCCGATTTTCCTCCCCAGTGAAAAGTGGTTTCTGGTGCCTTCTGTTTGCCATTTGGCTTGTGTTAGAGTATGTGTGTCTAGTAGGTGCTTGGCATCAATGTAAGTTTGTCGGTGTGATTCATCTGGGTGCACCAGATATGATCTATGAGCCTCCAATAGTTTTGTATGTAATGTGGTGTAGGTTTGTTTGACACGTTTTCGTAAAAGAGAAACATATGCCATGATGTGACCTCGCATCACTGCCTTGGATGTCTGCCAGAGTAGAGAGTGGTCTACCTGGGTTTGGGAATAGTCGTCTTCAAAATTGTTCCAGTTCATCACTAAATATGAGTGAAAGTAAGAAGAGTTTATTAAATATAACGGGAATCTCCAGTGCCTATCTCTCGTCTAGGGAACATCCAAGGCTAAACGTATCTCGATGGGTGCATGGTCTGAGACAGCAATAGTATTGATATGCGTTGTGCGCACTTGGTGAAATAAAAGGTCAGAAATTAAAAATAGATCGATACGGGAGAAACTGTTATGGACTGCAGAGAAGAAGGTATAATACCGCTAATTTATTTGCTGCACCCTCCAAGGATCACATAAACAGCATCATATGAAGGAGGCTCTGGGTAGCATGAGAATCTGTGGATGTGGGAGTTGATCTATCTAGTGCAGAGGAGAGTGTCGTAGCTTAATAAAGCTTTTCAGATGTTGAGGTTTTCAAATTAAAAATCTGTTGAAATGAAAAATATTCAGGTTTATTCAATGCAAGCATTGTGGGACACCCTGCATACAGCATATTGCCTATACAATTTCAAATTGTCTCCCCCCTCCAAGTAGGTTCCAACCCTTTTATAACCCAATCCCCTCTCCTTCTGCAAGAATACATTTAGCCAATTAATTTAAAACATAGCTACTTCCTTATACGCTGGTTTAAAGTTTCATTTCCATATGGAGCCACCTCCTTACTCACTCAAAGAAAAAAAACTTTATTCCTTGAAATGTCTATACCTCCAGGCCATGTGTTTCCAATTATTGGAGCAGTGGGGGGGTGGGAGGGGGGCGGCAGGTCTATTAACTTTCCAATGACATGAGCGTTTCCTTGGAGAGGACATGGACAGCTCTGATGTAAAGCACACAAAGAGCATATACAAAATCATATAAATATAAAACTATACATATTACCTTCACAATTTTCCCCCTTTGAACAGATATGTGTGATAAAATCCAATGTCTTAAGGTTTTTTCTGAGTACATTCTCATGCAGTTAACCTGCCCTGCCAGACTTCCTAGTTACTTGCTTCTTTTTTTCCATACCTACCCCCTGCTGGGTTCCTCAGAAAAAAAGGATCGCCTACACATATTAAGCTCATCTAACATATTGAGGCTGCTTATGACCTGAAGAGAAGATATTATATTCTCACAAGTCACAACAAGATAACTATTTTCCTCTTTTAGTTTCTTGTAATATCTACCTACAGTGAGCACTGAACATTTAATACACACACATTATTATGAGCAGTAAACCTTGTATAACCATCTGTAATATCCCTATCAGCTATCCACTTAGGCCTCTAAACCAATTTGTTAGATTTTTAAAAAAATGACAACATATCACCCTATTATGAGTCTTTCTTCACTTGTTTTTGCTTTCTCAACCATTCATCACTCGGTTCTGTAAAAAAGCAATTTTTAAATTTTGCCTTTATTTGCAAATTTCCTGCTAGATCAGTATAAAAATAAAATACTACCAATTTATTACTTATACCCATGAAACTAAATGAGATTTACCATTTTCCTGGGCTTGCTATCTGCTGCCCTTTTATACAGTGTATGCCTGGGTATCTTGTTTATATTTACATCCTTATGGGGGACTAAGAAGGTAAATGGTGACAACCTGGCTATAGTGCATGTTCTTTCTACTCCAAGAATAATCCACTTATATGCAGAATATATCACATGTCATCTAGTAGGTCTTTCAGATGTGGGAACCCATGTAACAAATAGATTACTATTAGAGATGTGCGCATTTCTCAAAAATTCGATTCGCCAACTTCGCCGAATTTCCCGGCCAAAATTAATTCGGGACGAATTGCGTTATAAAACAGCTATTTCCTGGCTGCAGAGAGCCTCTAGGGTGCTGTAGAACATTGTGCCATGCTAAAATATGCAGAGGGAGCTTGGTTTGGTCTTCATACAATGCAGTGTTTTAGTATGACACGCACATGACTGCCGCCCTCTCTTAGAATCGCTTCACTCTAAAATTCCCTGGGCACTTACGGGGGAAAAACTGACCAAAAAACTGAAGCGGGAATGCAGCCTGATAAAGTCATGGCAGCGCCAGTTTTAAAAAAACAAGCTGAGGGCTAAGATCCTACGATAGCATCAAAGAACACAGTAGTAGGTTACTGTAACGGCCACAGGTCTCAGCACAGTAAGGGGACGATGGCAATAGCTACGCCAGGGAGTGGAATCTAAGTATGTCCTGGTTTTCACCAAAGCCTGCCGCAAAGCGGGAGTCTACCAGGTCGCTACCCCTGACGTGACTTACTTGCGGTGGCAGCCGAGGTGTAGCGAGGTACAAAATCGTAAGGCAAACTCTGAGTCGGGGACAAGCGTAAGGTCAGGACAGCCGGCAAGGATCGTGGTCAAGGGACGGAGGCAAGAGATACGGTACACGGATATAACAGATGAGGTTCAGGCAGAAACTGGATTCAAACTACCACGTTTATACTTCATAATAAACATTGGAACTTTTTTAGGTATTATTGATGAAGCTAATGGAGGTAGAATTTCCTTGGCCAAAAATGGTTTCGGAACGTTGGCAAACTGACTACGGAGGATTTCTCTATAGTATTTGAGTTTGTCCTCCCTCTAAACAGCTGGAAAAAAGGCTCCCATTTTGGAACGGTAGCGAGGGTCCAAGCGGGTGGAGAGCCAGAATTCATCCCTCTGCCGGATGGTGACTATTCGACTGTCACTAGCCAGGCAAATCAGCATGCTGTGGGCCATGTGCGCAAGTGACTCTGAGGGACTCCCTGTCTCCATCTCCACTGTATACTGCCACGGTGCTTGGGGGACAGTGGCACAATGACGGTGTGTGGAGGTCACGGGGGCAGCCCAGCAGCAGAAAGAGGTCGGGAGGTGGAAAAAAGACGTGTGAAGGTCACGGGCAGCCAAAAAGCAACGCAGAATGAGGCCCAAAAATTTCCCAAAAAGGGGAAACGTGTGGAAAGGTCCCGGCGGGGAAGCTTGAGGTGGGACAGTGGCAAAAATACCCAGTGGGGGAGGTAAAAGGCCAGCACATGAGGTCAGCAGTGGCCCCTTTGACTTTTTCTGGAGGTGGAAAAAAAAAAGGAGTGGGAAAAACAGGGGGGAGGTCACGACGGGCAGAAGCACCCAGGGAGGTCATGAGGGAAACCAAGGGACAGGGTGTTGAGGTGACGGCAGCGCAAAAACCCGCACACCCCAGCAGCATGAGATCAGGGGAGGGGGCAAAATTTGACACAGTTTTTGGGGGTCACCCCAACAGCGGCCCCCTGAGGTCTTTAGGGGGCCCAAAATTTGGAAACAGTGTGGGGGGTGGGGGGAAATTTCCAGCCCCGGGAAAAAGGGATGGTGATAGGCGGGGGAGGAAGGAAAAAGGGGCAGCAGTTTTGGGTTTCAGGGGTGGGGGGCATCAAAATAGGGGGCTGAGGCGGGGTATTTTGGAATCCGGGATCATTTTTCAAAGTTTTGGTGAGGCGTAATATGGCTGATGAAAATCTGACCCCTTTTAAAGCAATTGATTTTGTGGAAACCGGGCCCCAAATCCAACCGATTCACCCTTGACAAGGGGTCAGTGGGTTCCACATTTCCCGTGGAAAAGCGGGTTTCCCTTGGGGTAAGGGTTTGGCCCCCGCCGTTAACTGAAACCCCCACTCTGATGCCCCCACTACTGGCCGGGCAGGATAGTTTTCTCCCCTTGCCAAAAATGGGGAAAGGTTTGGGGCCAAACGCTTTTCATTTTGGCTGCCCAAAAGTAGTCCAGGGGTTTCTTCAAAACGGGGGCCCCCAGGTTGGGCCCAAAGAGGCCCCCAAAACCTGTTGGTTAGGATCTGCTTCGGGGTCTGTGCTGGGGGGATTTCCCCTTTCCCCCTTTTGGGGGGTTTGGAAAGAAAACTGTTTTCTCACCCAAACCCCGGGAATTTAGGGTTTGCTGCTGGGGACCCTGGTATGCCCCCTACTCCCCATTTTCCCCAAACGCCCGTGGCGGGGTTTCGTGAGCCCTGAGGAACCCCCGGTTAGCCTGTCAAAAGGAGGGGGACCATGTGCGAAATTGGCAGTGGGCCTACTGATTTCGGGGGGAAATTCTTTTTGTATTTGAGTTTTTTTCCCCCCTTTCCCAGCAGGGGAAAAAAAAAGGCTCCCTTTTTGGGAAATTGGGTGGTGAGGGTCCAAGAGGGGTGGAGGGGGGACAGAAGTCCCCCCTCGGGCTGGATGGTGCCCATTCGGCTGTCATACCCGGGCAAAACCCAAGCATTGCGCGGGCCTTTGTCCCACAAGTGACTCTGGGGGGACTCCCTGCCCCCAAAATCTCCACTGTTTACTGCCACGGTGCTTGGGGGTCATCTCCCTTTTGGTTTCTATTTCCTTTTCACCTCTTCCAGAAAGTCCCTTTCCTCCTCTCCTGTCACCGGGTAGAAAAAAAAACCCAAAATTTTTCCAGACAATGCCTGGGTTTCCATTTTTCCTTCCTCCTCTTGTTCGCCCCCACTGGACTCATGTGGCCGCAAGATGTATTTCGCCACGTTTTCCGTCCCCGGGGGCCCGACGATTTATCGGCTTTCTTTTCCGGGACTTTAAAGCAGGGGTTGACGTTTTCTTCCCTTTGGGTCTGGCGTTGACAAATAACTTTCGCCCCCCCAAAAATTGGCCTCAGAAAAAAGGCAGGTGTCACGAAGGGAGTTGCCACTGGTTGACATAAAAAGTTACACAGGGGAGTATTCTGCCCGCTGATCATCAAAAAATTGTTAATGGCCTTTCTTGTTCTTACAGTGGGGTCAAAAACATGTGCAGACTGGAATTTAAAACAGGTGGAAACATCGAATATCAGCGTGTGTTGGGGGGCCCGTTTTTGCCGCTGAAAACTCGAGAAGGGTTGTCCTTTGGCTTTTGTAGGAATGGATAAAAAAGTGCAGGGCAATTTTCCTGTGCATTTTAAAAAAGTTTAAAGGGTTTTTGTTAAAGACTTAAAGGAACTTTTTCACAACCAGATTAAAACACGGGGAAACCATGCAGGGCGCAAGGAAAATCCCTCCTCGGTGCAGTGCGGACCCATGAAAAACTCGATTGCCCCGTCCCTTGGTTACGTTTTTCATTTTGCGCGGAAAAAAGCCACACATCGATTTTTTTGGGTTTCCCTTGGGCGGGCTTTTCTTCCCCTGTCTGATTTTTTTTTCGCTGGGGGGCAAGCCAGGTGTAAAAACTGCGTGACACGCTGTGCCCTACACTTTGTAGTAGATGGACTTTAATTGTGGAGGCTGAGATGGGGGTGGGGGGTGGTGGGGAGGAAAGGCCCGGGGAAAATTGGCGCGGGCCCGCAGTTTGACAACGGGGAGGAGAAAGCGGGGGTTTTCCTTTTTCCCAAAGGGTTGTTGGTGTGGTGGGCGGGAACCCCCTTTTCCCCCCAGGGGGGGGAAAAGGGGGAAAATGTACGGGGAAAATGACTTTTTATTTTAAGCTCCAGACTTTCCGTTATTTTTCATGCACCTTGGAACAAAAAGAAAAAGCTCAAGGACTGGCCCCCCCTTTTGTTTACATATTTTAAAGGGCGGGAAATGCCTTTTTGGAAAAAAAATTTACGTTTTGGGAAAACTCCCCACCTCGGCTCGGGCACGGGGCCATTAGTTTTTCTGAAGGGGCTTGCAGAGTCCCCTTTTGGGAAAAAGGGGGAGGGACTGAAAGTACCAAAAAACCTTGGACGGGACCCGGGGGTAAAGTTTTTCCCCACTTTAGGAGGGTTTGGGGGACACATTATGTTGTTTTTGCTTAGCTCGTTGGAAAGGGACTGCGGGTTTGCCATGAGTGCGAGGAGAAAGGAGCTTTCGGGGGCCCCGGGGGGGAAGGGGGTTTGGCCCAAAGGGAAAAAAGGGTTTCCCCCTTCTGCGGGGGGTGGTGGGGCCTTAACTGGCTGAAATTTTCCCCATGCGTGCCCTGAGCGTTTGCTCCCTTGTTGCTCGGGGGCGGATGCCCCCACATCGAGCCACTTTTTTTCCCCGGGGCCCCCAAGATGGTAGGGTTTGCATGTGTTGTTTGCAGGCCGTGGGTCCCCAATGTTAGTTTTTGGCCACGTTTTAACTTTTCCCCCACAGATTCTAAAATTCCCCAAATGTTCGGCCCCTTTCGGTGTCTTAGAAAAAAAACTGCCACACCCCCTACGATTTGTGATTTTACCCCCAAACGCTCCACATGAGTGACTAAAACCGGGTTGTTGCCTCGTGACCCCCCCGGGTGTTTGTTTATTTTTGGGGCCCTGGAAGGGTTTTTCAAACCCCCAGGGGCCTTTTGGGGCTCCCGCCCTCCCCATGTGTTTTACCCTGCTGACTCACGCCCACTTCCCCCACTTTCTGGTGAAACCCCTGCCTGACGCGAAAAGCTGTACCCACTTCTCCGCGATGAGGGAAACCCCTTGCTTCGCCGGGTTCCATGTGGGGTCGGTACTTTCAACCCATCGATTTTTGTTTTTTTCTTCCCCGGCTTTTTCCTCCTAAAACGGTTTTGGATGCAGGGTGCCCCCTTTCACAACATGCCCCTCCCCCCAAACTTCCACATTCAAAAAATTTTTGCTGCCTTCTGCTAGAAGGGGGGGGTTGGGCCCCCCCTTTTTCCCGCTGCCAATTTGCTGCTGCCCTGTCCTAAATTGTTCACCCTTGCTTTTACGGGTGGGGCTGAGCCCAGATCACATTTTTGATTTATGGTTTGGGGGGAACCCCGGGAAAAGAGACAGAGGGGGGTTTTGGGGGTCAGGGGAGGGCCCCTAAACCCCCCCAAAAAGTTTGCAAAACAAAGGGGGTTGGTCTGACGTTCCCCCCCCCCCAAACCTTTGGTTTGGGGGTTGTCAAAATGTCATCTGGGGGGGAGGGGGAAAAACCCTGGGTCAAAACTCAAAAACCCCTTGGGTTGTGGTAAAAAACACACGGCTGGTAGGGGACTTTTGGGCAGTTCTGCCTCACCGGTGACCCCTGCTGCGAGGGCCCCCCTTACTGTGCTGGGGCCTGGGCCCTGCTCCAAAAAAATTTTTGTCCCAAATTGCCCCTTCGAAAATTGAAGGCCTGCAAATCTGTCTGCTACTTTTTGTTTAAAAATTTCCCGCCCCTTTTTTTAATAAAGTATCTGTTTTATGTTAAATACACCCCCTTTGTTTTTGGGACCCCAAAATTAAACCCCCAAAACTAACAGGTTTTAAATTTTAACCCCTTTTGGATATAAATTATGTACAAAAAAATTCCCCCGGGAAAAAATTTTCCCTCGTTTGGGGCATTTAAAACAATTTTTTAAATTTTACGGACTACAAAAGCAAAAAAACAGGGTTTAAATTTAAAACCCTTGGTTTAAAAAAATGCGCTACAGCAAGAACCCGGAAAAATTTCTTCTTTCTTTGGCATTTAAAAAACATTGTTTTTTTTTTCTGATTTAAAAAAAGAAACAAACACGTTTAATTAACCCCTTGGGGATAAAAAAAATGCGTTTGGCACCCAAGCACCGGGAAAAAAATTTCCTCATTTTTGGGTTTTTTTAAAAAAAAAACATTTTTTTTTTACGGGGACTAAAAACCCACTAACAGTTTAAATTAAAACCTTGGATATAGATTGGGCTACAAAAATTCACCCGGGAAAAAAAAATTCAATGGTATGTGGCTTGAAAAAAAACGCCGGGTTTTTTTTTTACGGGAATACAAAAAGCAAAAACGGGCCCTCGAAAAACCCTTTTTTTATTAAATTTGTGCTCCAAAATGACCAGATGGGCTTTTTAAATTTAAAAGGAAAGCAAAATTTGGGAAACCCCACATGGACTTAAATTTTAAAAATCCCCCAAAAAAAAAGGGAAAATAAAAAATTAAAAATGGGGGGGGCCCGTCTCTGATAAAAGCTGGACACCCAAAAAAAGATCCGCTGTTAAAAAAAATTTCCTTTGTGTAAAGATTCTGCAGTCACCCGGCAACGACACAACGGGGGAGTGTGAGCACCCACCCGTCGCTTTGGGATTTTCTTTTAGTGCAGTGTAAATTTTCCCCCGGATTCCCCGCCGTTCTTGAGGGGTTTTTCATTTTAATGCATATGAAATTGAGTCCCCTTTTTCGCCCTTTCCCGGGATTTTTGGGCCCCGTGTCAGGCCACCTGTTTGGCGGCCATATTTTCTTTTAAAAAAACCCCCTTTCGTTCCCGCAAAATTCCCCCCAAAAAATTCTTTTCTTTTGCGGAAAATCTAATTTTTCCTGAAATCCTAGCAAATTTTCCACTTCGTTTAAAAATAATTTTTCGCCCATCTTTTAATTTTAATATCAGGGTTAAAAGGGGAAAAATTCCTTTATAAAAACACCCCTCCTTTTACTATCCCCAAATCCTTTAACTGTATTCCAAAACCTACATTCGAAGTTATCACCATTTTTTTGAGGGGCCTGATTACTAAATGTCCCATTTCCAAATGCAGAAAACTCGTCACATCTATTAAAAGGAAATGTTTACTCCCTTCCCATTTTAATCCATGAGTATCTACTACTAAACAAGTAGCTCCTACACCAACATAAATCCCTAGATTATCACAAATAGAGGCCTTTCCTATTGACATTTTCAATTAAGGAGCTCATATTTTTCTCAACTTTTGGGACTGATGCTGTTAAATTCCCAACCCTCCTATATTAACACATTCATACTCTGACCGTCATCCGTATGTGTTGTGAGGTTAACATATAAAAAAAAAATAATAATTAATGTGTCCATCTTGCCGGTGGTAAGGGTACACCAGTGATGTTCCATCATTAGTCCAGATTTGAAATTAGAAGTTGTACTTTCTAGGTAGGTAAGAATTATTAGACCGTTCCTCCCAGGTTGACGGAATTGCTAGATGAGGCAAAGTCCTAGCACTTGCTGGGGTGTGTACATATTCAACAGAAATATGGTAGTTTATGATGTTTATGATGTTAGAACTTATTCAGCATCTTTCTTCTTTCTAATCATGGGAAGGAGTGATTCTCTTGTAGTGGCTGGTTTGGCCCCATAGTTCTTTCCCTCTAGTTTCATCAAAGTCTCTGTTGTCAGCAGAACTTAAAAGGGACCATCTTATTGATAGGCTCAAGGCTCCTTCTCACGAGTCTTTTAAGGATCACTCAGTCAGCCAGCTCAAGGTTGTGGCTACTCAGGTCACTGCTCAGATCTTGAATGGAATCAAAAACTTGTTTATGTACTGCTTTAAGGTGTTTCTGCCAGGTCTGTACATATCCTGTCATACTGCTATCTGTATCAGTAAAACCTGTGGGATATATGGCCCTGTCTTGGGGGAGTACCAACTAACATCTCATAGGGAGACAGTTAAATTTTCCTCAAAGTGTACAACAGACTGAAAACAAAGCTAATGGCAAACACTCTGGACATGGCTTCCCTGTTTATTTCATCTAACTGTTCTGTTTTTCAATTTCTCTGAAGATGGTAGAGAACGTGAAAGGTCTGTTCTATACCTAAGGCACCTGTAACTTCTTTCATGACTTCCCCTGTGAAGTGTGTTCCTCTTTCACTCTCTATTGCTTCTGGTAGCCCAAATTGACACCTTAATCAACTTTTGGGCACTTTTCTGTTGCTTTCTGTATTGGGAAGGCTTCAGGCCAACCAGCAAAGAGATCTACGTCAACAAGGACAATTTGCACTCCTTGGAATGGATACAGCGGTCGAGGCATGTGTTCCTGGGGGACCTTTCCTACTTGAGGGTATTTGGTTGCGGCTGTACTGAAGCCAAGAGCAGCCTACTCGTTTACTAGCAAACACATAGCCATAGCGGCATAGGTGGAACTTTAGGGGAGTGGGGGACGGCCCCCCCACACACTTTTTAGCCACTTCAATAAAAAAAAATTCAAATGAAAGCATGAGAATATGGTAGTGGGGAGAGCAGAGCACAGAGGAGGAAGGAGTAAACCCTTTACCTCCTATATTTCTGTGCATCTTGGTGTGACAGAGTAGGTAGCAGCCTCAAGTGTCAGTGCAGTGCGAGAGCAGAGCTGATTGGTAGAGCAGGAGTCAGCAGGGGCTGCTTCACCAATCAGAACGCTGCTCACAGTCAAGCACACTCTGTATCTGGGGCTGTATCTTTCCTTCCCCTTGTATACCAATTCCCCTATGCTCAATCCTCATCATAGAACAAAAGAAGCTCCTGCTGATGAATCAGTGGCCCCCTGCCTCCTCTGTCTGTAGTGGGAGGAAGAAGTTGCTGACTTCACCAGACTACGGGAGCCAGGTAAGGAGGGGGCAAGGGTTCCAGGCGTTGTGTGTGCATGTGAGTAGGGTATATACTGTATGTACAGCCATGTGTCTAGCCATGTCACGTCTTCCCTGCACTTATGCGCTGGGGAAAATGAAAGTGAAAAGGGCCGGCCCTGCAGCATTTTAGAAATATGGACTTGCCAGCGCGTAGTTTTAATACCCCCAGCATATAGCAGAGAATACAGTACGCCCCGCTATATACCGTGTGAACATACCTTAAGGGTACGTACACATGGAAGATATAATGCTGATTCTGGGGCGGATTCAGTTCTGGATCTGCCTCAGAACCGATGTCCAATCCGACAGGAAACTGATTTACATCATACCCTATATAAAATCCATTTTGTCATTTAGTATTTTCGCCGTGTACTGTCAGCGCCTACACAGAATTCTTTGAGGCATTTCCGCACTAATAGATAGGAGGCAGAAATCTGCCTCGGGAAGTCTGGGTCATTTGTTCATCGGAATTCTGCGTTTGCAAGCGCCAAATTTCAGACAAGCAAACAACACTGTCAGTGCTGAAAACCATCGTGTGAACGCACCCTAAGTGTATAGTGTGTTTGTGTTCAATATATTGTGACAACTAACATGTCTTCGGACGCCATCTTGGACCGTCCTGGGGGTACTTCTGCTCACGGATCGCCGCTTGGGTTGAACGGATGGCACTCCGACACAGGCTTCTGGTTAAACGGGCCTAACCAGTTTTTTTTTCAGCTTTGCAAAAAAAACATAAATCATAAACAAAAACCTCGGGCCGTCTGGCCCAACTACACACATGTAGCCCCCTTTCATTTTTGGGCCTACCCCGCCATCCACCAAGCACCCAGTTCACCAAAGGCATGGGCTTTCCCTCAGCCCCTTGGGGCCAGAGCCTCTCCTTAGTTTCGCTGCCCAACATCCAGGTAACAGACCACCCCCCATCACGGGAGAGACAGGTTTTTTTATAGCCAACCAAGACGCCAAAAACCAACGGGAACCGAACCTGGACCGGGAACAGCCACCCCCCCCATCGCACTTTTTCCGGGGGGCCAACCCAAATGGCTGATATCACCAGCAAATAAGCTGTCAGCAACCTAGTGTTCTGACAGATAAAAAGGGGCTCCCCCCACCAACCCAGCTCTTTGGGGGCACTTCTCTACCGGGATGGCTCCACTTAGGGGCAAAGACGGGCAACTACTTTTCACTTGTCAAAACCCTCCCCTCTAAAACCCGTGGGGTTTTTCTCACATGACCCGGGCTCCCCCCGGGGGTAAAAAGCTCCTTTTTTGGGGCAACTTTTTCCCCTACAATTTCGGCGGGAAAAACCCTTTTCCATCACAGCCAGCTTGGGCTCACCCCAAAAGGACCCCCCCCCACTAGAAAACTACGGGTCATACCACTTAAAACCCCAGGGGCTAACACAGCACACCTGCAACAATTCACCACCTTCACCCTATCCCGAAATTCACAGGCTTTCCTGACAACCTCACAAGGGCATAATACATCACCCCTCTCGGGTCACTACCACTAGGCCGCTGGGGGGCGCCCCAACCCCAACCTCTCCCTCTTTGACTGCAGGATTACCATAACCACAACCCTTTTCCCCCCAAGGTCTCGGGCCCTCACTAAATATCTCCTGACCCAAAGCTTCATCTCTTGGCTACTACTGTACCTGTTTTATCTCAGGAAAACTTCTCTCCCTAGGACTCACTGTACCCCCAAAACAAGCAGCTAGAATTTTTCAGGTTCCCCACGCCAACCTCTCATTTACTCGGGTTTACCCAATCAGACTGGCAACAAAGCCCTCCCCTAAACCGCTGTTCAAACATTACTGCAGGGCCCCTTCATTAATGTCGGGTGACATATTCCCCTGTGACACGTCCTTGCTCTTTCTAAGCGGATCTTCTCGCAACTTTTGAGGGGGTTCCTGCACATCCCCTTCACTGTCTCTAAGGAGAATACTCAACCTCTTTACCCCTGAGATCCCAAATACTCTCACCTCCCCTCACTGGCCCTGACAAACCCTCTTTTTTTTCTGGGGCTAGCATTCACTACCACACTGCAATCCTTTTTGACCACTGCATAAAACTACTGAAAATACAGCAACATTGGAAACGTTCCTTACTCACTACAGTCCCACAAAACCATTCTCATTTCCGCAGTGTACAATCTGGTTTTTTTTCATAGACCCCCTTTTCCCTTAAAACACTGTAGGCTGTACCCAAAATCTGCCTTGACAAAGTTTTCATTGCACAAGTTTTTTCATCATTTTCCCCTGCATAATCCATCATCCTTACACTGAGGCACGACCTTTTCGTTCCATTTCCCCACAGAAAACAAGAAATCTTTAAAAGAATGGTTTTTTTCCCCCCTGTCAATAACCACCACACCATCTCCTAATCTCATACATGGTAGCAGAGCCCCCCACAACAACCAGAGGCAATCACCTTTCCCGGGAAGCTGTTTCTCTATCAGGGAACCACTTGCAGATTTCCCATTAAAGCAGGCAAAAATCTCCCTGGGGCCAACGAGCAAACAAACTCTGGGTATCCCCCACCCGGCCACACACCTTCACTTGGGCTGCTCTCCCCTAGACCTCTAGGGGCACACAACAATCCCCTCTCTACACATTTTTCAACCACAGTTGATAACCAATCACCAATCCCCTCAGGAAATCAGCCTGGGAACACTGGTCCACAACCACATCCTGCTGCTCTCAGCCCTTTTTTACCGCTCAGGCAACATGTCTGGGCTTCTCATATCCATCCGGTTTTTCCCTACCCCGCCTGCATCTCAACACCGGGGCACCCACAATAACACCCCCCGGGGCAGTCTTACCATCCAGATGGTCCCCCCACTGGGAAAGTGTTGGGGGCATCGGGGCTTCTCCTGCGACTGTCTCATCAGCCTGGGGGTGGCCCACCCAGCGGAACTCCAGGGCTTGCAGCTGCACCTCTCCGGCCTCCTCCTAGAGGCAGCCAGGGGCACATCCCCCCACTCTGTGCACCTCCAGCACGGGTCCCCTCTGGTGGGGGTAGCAGCTCCTCTGAGAATACGGGTTTCCCCACGGGAACGGAGGACACAGGTCCCTTGCAACTTCTCTCTCCCAATGGGCCCCTTCTTTTGAGGGGAAAACGGCCTCCTGGCCACAGGACATTCCTCCCACAGTCATCGGGGGGGTTGCCCATAGCAACAGCCACCTCCACCCTCTGGGCCCCTGCCTTCTCCGGGGGCTTGGAACCCCTGTTTGGCAACCGGACACCTCTCCACACATTTTCCACTTGTAGGCAAAACCTTGCACCCCGTCAGGGTTTGGGGAATTTTGGCAGCCCTCTTTTCCCTTTTTTCCGCCCTCCAGACACCACAGCACTTGGAACCCATTGGCAACCTTTTTTTCCTCATGCCTGCTTTAAACTGCGCCCGGACTTTTTTTTTATACCTTGCGCTTAATTGGGGTCCATTAAATGGCGAGCACTCCTCCATTTAAAAAAAAAAATTTTCCCAAAACCAGCCACACAGACTTTTTAGACACACCCTCACTTTTAAAAAACCCCACAAGCCAGCACCAACACACCAAACGGATGGGGACTCCCGACACAGGCTTCTGGGTTTTAAAATGCCTCACCACTTTATTCAGGGATTCAAACAAAAAAAATCATAAAAGGAAAACCTCCCGGCCGTCTGGCCATAACTACAAACCCTTAATCCCTTTTTTATATGTGGGCCCTTTACCTACGTCCAGTCCACCAAAGCACCCAGTCTCACCAAAGGGCTAGGGTTCCCTCACCTCTTTGGGGCCAACTCTCTCCTTAGCTCGGGGGCCCAACATCCGGTAACAGACCCACGCCCCCCACACTTGGAGAAAAGGGTTTTTAAGCCAACCAAACTGGCCAAAAACCAGACAGGAACCGAGACCCCGGGGCCGGGAACACCACCCACCCACGCAGCTTTTCCGGGGGGGCCCAAACCCCAAAAAACTGGATACACCATGCTATATAAAACGTCAGCAATCTAGTTTGCTGACAATAAAAAATTTCTCCCCCCACCCAAACCCCGGCTCTTTTTTGGCAGTCTCAAACCCGGACGGCTCCCCTTTTGGGCAAAGACAGGCAACAAACCCGTTTTTCACTTTTCCCCAAATGTATATATACACAGAGATTTCTGGGAACTTGTACACTAATGCAAGCTCTGTGCTACTAGTGTGTAATGTAATATTTCTAGGGGTATGGTGTAATATATATCTCTGTTTGTTACAGTGAGTGAATATAATCTCTGGGTTTACAATGTGTAAGTAATCTCTGGGGTATATGGAGGTAATGTAATCTCTAGGGTACAGTGAGTAATATAATCTCTGGGGTACAGTGTGTAATGTAGTAATCTCTGGGGTACAGTGTGTAATGTCGTAATCTCTGGGGTACAATGACTAATGTAATCTCTGGGGTACAATGTGTAATGTAATCTCTGGAGGCTACATTGTGTATCTAGTAATCATCCGGGGTATGTTGTTAGGTGTAATCTCTGGGGTTTGGTGTATTTATATCTCTGTTGTAGTCGTGTATGTAGTAATACGTTTGGGGGTTACGGTGGATGTAATGTAATATGTTGATGATTATTGGGTGTAATGTAATCTCTGGGGCTATTATTGAGTAAATGTAATCATCTCCTGATGCATGGTGTGTAATGTAATCTCTGGGATACAGTGTGTATTGTAATCTCTGGGATACAGTGTGTATTGTAATCTCCAGACATTACACCATACCCTAGAGATTACATTACACACAGTACCGTGTGTAATGTAATCTCTAGGGTATGGTGTATAATATGTGATGGGAATACAGTGAGTTTTGTAATTCTTTCTGGGGTTCAGTGTTGTAAATATAATACATTTTGGGGTAACAGTGATATTTATTTTTTTTCTAAAAGTAAATGTGAAATTTAATTTCTAAGGTTGCAGTTAGTAATGTAATTTCTGTGGCTACCATGTGTAGTTTATAATTAATTCTGGGGTGTAGTGAGTGATGTCATTTCTGGTGTATGGTAGGCAATAAAATAAATTTTGGGGTACAGTTATGTGACATAATGATTCCTAGGGGAACAGTGAGATTGGGGTTCCTTTATTTTTCATCAGTTTTGTGTGTGTTATAACAAATTTAATGGTAAGTTGTGATGTAGGGGGGAGGGGTAAGCAAAATTTGTCTGCATCTTGCACATTTTTATTTCCATCTAGGGGGAGAAATATGTAGGTGGGTGGTTAAGTTTCACTTGCCAGGGCTGCTTTTTAGTCAACATTCCGGCTCTTAAACTCAGTAATGTTGAGAGCCACTCATAACTTAGGAGCGCACCAAAAGTGTTTGCCTTACGCGACTCTGACCTGGACTGCTTGGAGGGAGCTCACAGCACTCCCTCAGACCTCCTAGCTAGGTTAGAGGGGGCAGTTTAACTGCAGGGAGAGGAGGGAAGGAGGGTGAGTGAAAGGGAAGGCGAGTTAATGGACGGAGGGAGGGATAGGAAGATAGGGGATGTATAATATGGATGGAGGGATGGATGAAAGGGAAAATTGGTCCCCCCCCCACTTTTTGAACCAAAGTTACGCCCCTGCATAGCGGTATTAGACTGGTGGATCATTCCATAGGCTGTTTAGGCCATCATTGGGAAAAGGACTTGTGGGGGCAGCTGCTTAATCGCCCACCACACTCACGGCCACCTCACTCATATTGGCGGTCTCTGTTTTTCACCAACTCCCTCACTTTTCGACATTCTGAGCGTTGAGATTGAAGGGTGCTAAGTGATCATCCTAGGGTTTTTTGGATATATGGTGGACATGTGTTACTATTCACAAGAATCCTTTAACCCCCTAGGCGTCCGTTGCAGCCAGCTTTGACGCTTTGTCTGCTCTTATTTCCCCGTGCTTCGGGGCTGTCAGATTTTGTGTGTGCCCTGACCTTAATTATTCCAGCTCTGTTGATACATACTCAGGGCTTACCATAAGGTTCTGCACACTGCATTCTTGATGGGTTTCTATTCTATGTTAAGGAATGCCTGGTTCTCATATTGGACCTTAACCATGGGCTTATTCTAAATGTAAGGCCATGAGTCTGTGTTGTTGACAGTCTAGCACTCCCTCAGGCGCTGTCATTGCATCTGTGAGTGCTGTATGTACCCTCATGTTAAAAATGAGGCGGGGGAACGAGCTGGTTAAACTCCTTTTATACCTTATGTTTGTGACCACCGATACCTGCCATATTCCCAGTACCTGCATCCTTCAACAATAAACTCAAAAGTCTGGATTAGTGACTGGGAAGACCTTCACATGGGTAAATCCTGTTGTTCGTGTAGCCCACCATTATGGAAGTCATATAAGCAATGTTTTTCCTTTACCTTATACTTCTTACTCAATTTGGGTCTTAGGTTCTACACAAGTACTTAATGGAACATTGGACAAAGTTAATGCACATTGCAGGCGTAGATAAGAGGCCATAGAGATTCTATGTTATAGTCTGCCTCTGAGATTGTTGAAGGGTATAGGGCCCGCTCCCAAACGACCTCCACAACCCCAGCACACACAAACCCCCCCCCCCACCACCCCCAAGCAGCACCTCATACAGGGACTGTATTGTTCATGGGTAATCCTGTACAACATCTGAGGCTTTATGTATAAGTACATTGTACTACAGTGGACTACTTGTAAACATAAGGGGTTCCTTTTTGCACGGGATCTAAACTAGCTGAGCTGTAGCTATGGTCATCGCTGTGTGCCATGTGAACTGTATAAGGGACTGTGCAGTACAGTGATAACAGCTTGTTCACATAATCAGGTTCATGTACACAGGTCACGGTGTAGAGGAATTAACAAATTCTAGAGTTTGGAATTTCAAGTGCCTCTTCTATCAGCCTCAATTGATCTGTGTAGCCAAACAACCTTATACAAAGTGAATAAGCCTCAAACAAGCTGCAGTCGTATTAAAAATTGTACAATATGGGATATCAAACCACAGGAATATCCTGAGTTGCGCATAGATTCCTGGAATGTCAGGTTCCCGTCTCGTGTTTCGGTCTAACTGAATCAGTTTTCCAAGGCACCAGCTGACAAGGGCAGGTTGGTGCCGTTTAGGGGAAAACCAGGTAACCTTGTCTTTCAGGCTTTTACAACTCTCTTATTTCAGCCTAAATAAATAAAACAAATCAATAACAGAGTAGTGCAGGCCTGCTTCACCATTTTCGCTGTTACATGCAGATTAGTCATACCCATGTTTATAACGACTGTCCGGTAGTCAGGTTGTATCCACCTGTTACAGCACCTGAGGACAGAACTGCTGTATAAACATAGCATCTCAGGCTAAATGTTAAGATTTTGCAGTACATTCTACAGGGAAAAAATACATAGGCAAGAGGAGGCCTAACTGAAGACCCTGTCTTGCAGTAAACTCTACTAGTCAAAAACATCCAGGAAAAAACTCTTCTATCTTATAGGAAGATAAACATTCTAAATAGGTAACAATACTTGGGGAAACGTTATTTTCACTTCAGGTAAAATATAATCAATAAGTGTCCCAAAAAATGACCACTCACAAACTGGAGCGCCCTGTTCTGGGAGTGCTTTACAACCATTGGCTTCTTGCCCTGGCTCCGCTCCTGAGTCTGGCAGGCCTGTTCCTCTACCTGCTTTAATCATT
The DNA here is from genome assembly GCA_025379985.1 of Phyllomedusa bahiana. Lineage (NCBI taxonomy): Eukaryota > Metazoa > Chordata > Amphibia > Anura > Hylidae > Phyllomedusa > Phyllomedusa bahiana. The sequence goes on along the minus strand of JAODAL010012033.1, from coordinate 30,276 downwards.
CATTTGTAAAAAGATCACCTGGCTACACACATAATGGTAGGACACTATATGGCGTTTACATATAATCAGGACAGACAAATACAAAGAGTTAGCCCAGCACGAACAGAAAAGAAACCTTACCATGAAACATAACAGGGAAACTTAATACAAAGAAACTCGGGAGTCCTTCAACATTCCACACCACATTACAACACGAAAAACTTTTGACGAAAACAATAATGAAAAGAAGAAAAATAAAACAAAAAAAACCAAAATATGAATGCCACAAAAAGCAAAACAATGGCAATGATCTAAATATCAAAATCACACCCTAGTCTTTAGTGTCCTTTTACTTCAAATCAATATAAAAAAAGAGAACACAAGGTTAATAATTAAGCCGCTCTTCTCCACGTAAAAGAAACATTTTGGAAAAAAAAACATAAGTGACAATAAGTGATAATTCCTGGTAATATAAAACTGGTTAAAACATAGAAATATTTAAAAAATTTTAAAACTTTGTGCACAATCATCCCCAAATTATTTATTTGCTTATATTAAATGAGCTCTTTAATCTGCCAACGTATTAGACTTATTTTTACTTAACCAATTTTAAGAGGGATTTATCCTTTATAATTGATTACACAGATATAACATTTCTATATTTACAACAAAAGCATAAATAATGAATTGAGGAATATATACATGTAAATACCAATCACATCTGTAGGACGTCTATAGAATGTTATCTGTGAAGACAGAAACATGTTAGTTACACACAAATTAGCTTTGTCTTTGTCCAAATGTCCAACACAGATAAGTGCAGTAAAACCACTCGGAACACACAAAGAAGTCTCACATCTGGAGATGCTCCCCTTCCCCCCTTCTCCCCTCCCTTCTGAAATCACAACCACTGTTGCTGTACAACATAACCGATCACACGCTACCGAGAGAGAGGAAATAAGAAGGTTTTTTACCCCTTTATACAACTACTACACAGAATTATCCTCTCAAATGCAATTGTACCTTCACCAAACACACTTATACAGGGTGACAACCCCTGTAAAATCCTTATCACTTATATGAAGATACTTTCCAATAGTTTTTTCTACTTTCAAATGTCCAACTTTAAACAATACAATTTTCCAACTGTTTCCAACTTCCCCCTCTTTCCACACAATGGCTATTACAATCCTCCCTTTTGTGATATTGTATCGCTGTTCTATGATGACAAAAATCATTGCCAATATAGCGTCCATATCCGCTCACTTGGGTCTGGCATACACAAGCACATTTACACCCTAAGAGCTTAAATTAGCTATATTTACGGTGTCGGTCACTACACACCTGTTTTGCTCTTCCTACATGCTGACTAGACCCAAAAGTCCAGTTCATTCTGGTACCTTACTCAATATATAAACAAACACACAGCACAAACCAAAATCATCTGTTCATCATACAATAGCGATTATATTTCTTTTTAATTCAGTGTTGAGCGATTGCGGATGAGATGGGCTACGCGATGATCGAGCGATGACGATTGGTCTCGGTCCGCTATCGATATGGTTTTCTCGATAGTTGAGCATCGATTATGAATGCGATTACCTCGTAAAGGTCTATGGCGCAGAGACAACTTACTTATTATTACACCCAAAAACCAAGGCGGAGAAAGCTGAAATTAAAACATCCCCACAACTGTCAAGGATACGCTGCTACAATCTTAGGCTACACGCAATTAGGTTTTAAACGACACAGCAATAAAAGTCTCAGACATTCTCTTTCCCTGTCTTGTACCACAGCTGACCCTTAAACCGGCACTCCCAAAAACCACCCCACAACCAAAAAAAAAAAAAAATGTAAAAAGTGCCATGAACCGGCTGTATGATTTGAACATAATGCTTACTTGAATGGACGATTGAATATCTCCTATGTCCCCGCCCATGGAACGCAGCATGAACCCCAAAAACAAGCATGACCGTCCCAGATTTTCAAAAGGAGATCGCGACAAAAAGGAGTCTTTCTACCACCTTTTTAGTTGAACTGGACACGTAATATATCATGTTGTACCGCAGAGATGACCATTAAACCTGTCTGACCTCCACATGTTTAAAAAGTGCCAGAAAAAGAAGTCTTTCGAACTCTCACAATTTTAGTTGACTGGGACAGTGTATTTGAACTGTCCTGGACCGCAGCAGGACCCTATAAACCACAAGACCCACATGACCGATGATGTAATTTTCTTTGATGACATTTGTGGCCGTGACTGGGAGGACGAGGAAGCGGTAAGTCTTGCTGGATGCAGGTTACTGCTTACACCATACCTGAAGGACAAGAATGGCAGACGATGTTCGTTACATTAGCATTCACAGGGCCCTGACCACAGCATGATGACAGGCCTTGACACGGTCCTGAATACCTGTCGATTACAGGCTGGCTAGGCGTGTTCGCGCACAAGCACTAGAAGGAGCACCTCTTCTCTCGTTGACACTTCTACCTTCCATGTCTACCCCCCTCCTTTGATCGTCCTTCTTAAACACATGCATTTAAGCTCCATGTTAAGAGAAATATAAAAAATTGATGAAGGGTATGGATTGAGTTGGCAAGTCTCATTATTAAAAGACGGCAATCCACAGCTATTCTCAAATCCCTCTATACACCAAAACAAGAATTTGCTGGATTCTTACAAATTTAACTGAAAGGTGTCTATCAATCAAATTATGGACTGGGGCATAACTAAAAGTCCGATATAACAACACGTATCTGTTTTGTTTTGGGTTATAATAAACGTATTTTTGCACCTTTTCAATTCTCCTGTGGGATATAGAATTGCTGTTTTAAGACTTTAAGGTAGATGCTGCGTCAATGAAAAATGCTGGTGTACGCATAAAAGTCAAAAAAAACGTAACTGTTATGTTTTGTATAATAAACGATATGTTTTATGCTACCTTTCAATTCACCTGTGGTGATATAGAAATGCTGTTTTTAAGCATTTACGTGATGCTGCTGTCAATGAACAACTTGCTGGGTGGGGCAAAAGTCAAAAAAACAGTAATTGCTTGTTTTGATATAATAAACGGTTATTTTGCACCTTTCAAATTCACCTGTGGGTGAAATATAGAATTGCTTTTTATTTGATTTACGTGGTTACTGCTGCGTCAGAATGAAATGCCTGGTGTGCGCACATAAAGTCAAAAAACAGCGTGTACTGTGATGTTTTCGTACGAGTCTCACGGTATTTTTTGACAACAAACAACCTGTGCCTGACTACAAGTTTGCTGGATTGTAATTTAACTGCAGGTGGATATCTCAACAGTCTCAGGTGTGTAATGGGTCGTAAAATTGAAATGAATCACCTATCTGTAATGCTTATACTGATTATTAAAAAGTGGAGTTTTGCAGCTAACTCAGAGGACCTGGCAATGTTACATAGAAGAAATGATGTGTATCCACTATAATTCTGGCTGCCATCTATCAGGAAATATTTACAGATTGCAAATGTTAATTAATAAAGCGATATTCCAACTACAATGTTCTACACTAAGTCTGTGGTGGAACTTTATCCAAGTGTTCTCTTATTGATAGAGCTAGGTCTGTGTTCGACGCGGGCCCCCCCCCCCCCGCTCCCACACGCCGTGATTTTACAGCGGTAAGATGCTGCTTTAAAATTCTCTAGCTAACTACATAAAAATTATTTCACAAATCTCTAAATCTAACTATATTGGAAGCGATCACAGCTAATTGTAGAGGTTTACTCTGTGCAGGAAATAGACTAATTTCGCTGAGGCCATGTTTGGCCACAGGCAGAAGCGCTGGTCCTATCCACTATGACGACGCTGAAGACACTGAGGCTGAAAAACAGGTAAACACGCTAGTTCTACTGTAAAACGAGGGTCATGTGACTTTTTACTAGCCAACGCAACCATACAATTCCCTGTCATGACGTCGCACACACATCTCACTCCTGCTTCTATTATGTACATTGATTTGCTGGCCGCTCCAAATTACAGGAAGCCGCCGAAAAGGACGCGTTCCTTAATAGGGATGATGGCACATGATTTTAACCTCTTAATGATCTGGGAATTTCGATCACATAAAAACCTTTGACGATTTCAACTTTGCGATAATAATCGCTCAAACCACTAATCTTATAAAGAGGAGTATACTTCCATTACCTTTCAGACATCAATGTGCTGTCAATATCTCGTCTTAACCTACTGTCATTCATCAGACAATCACACTCCTTGCCCTCGCAGGATATTTCCTTGTGTTTTACTGAAGCCAGTTCAGGACACTGGTTTCTGCCCCCTTGCAGCCCATGAGACCTTTCACAGAAAGCAAAGCTGTCAACACATGGCTTAACCATTCACTCACACCAAAAGGGTATCCATAGCAAGCACATATCATTAACATTCATGAATATAAAACCAACCACGATCAAATCGTCTCATCTTTTATCAAAGTTCTTGGATCAGACGTCTATAGTGACTTAGAGACCCGGACAGGGAAGCAATACTTGAAGAGACAGAAAATATAGTAATCAGATATAAAATATATTGCTCCTTTTTGATTTGATGTGCAGTTGCTTATTCTGCTATTCAAGCATTGATCGGCCCTTTGGTTCCATGAGTATATATTTTTTTAATTTAAGAAATAAACTTTATTTGAAGGATCAAAAATGGGTACAGTTCAACAAAAACAGTTACAGCCATAAACATTACATCATTACAAGATGGTGACAAGCCAATATGAACGTGTTGTTACATGACCTTCAAAATATAGTCATCTGGTTCATGTAACTAAGAGTGCCACAGAGTGCTAACAAGGATAATAAACCATTATCGCTTCCTTGCAAAAGGCCATGGAGAAGTTATCTTACACGAATAAAGTGATATGACAATATTTCCTGTAGTACTGTACTGTCTCGGTTGCTCAAATACGCTACATTAGTGGATCGGCAGGGTATTTTCGGGGTTGTGAATAAAAAGCATCCCTGTGCAGGATAACCAAAAAATAACCGAAGTAGAGAGAGGAAACAAGTCCATAAACGTCAGGAAACGACACCATCTAAGGAAATCGTCAAGCTGGGTTTCATAGTCTAGGGCTCCTTGGAGAAACAGACCGTGCCTGGGGCAGCGCATCGCCACTTCCCCAGTTTCTTATCAAATTTACCCGTTTTGTTTCTGCGCTTAAACAACCATTTCTGGTGCAGCAACATACCATTAATCAGTCCCTTCCATCCGAGGGAGATCTAGCGCCAACCACTTTCAAACATAACAGCCTTTCTACGCATAATAAGAAGACTTCAGTCGTCAAAATATAGTCACAACGAGTGACGGGGGACACAGCATACCGACGGGGGTACAAACAGGACATAGTCAATAGGGAGCTAGGGGGATCTGGGCAATCCATTTTGTCTTTATCAGATTGGACAACCTGTGACAAGAACACTAACACTTTCGGGCAAGGACCAAATCAACATGCAGGAAAGTGCCGAGGTTAAATGGCACTTGGGACACTCCTGCGCAGTACATATAAGGCCGGAATTTCTGTGTCTCAAAGTAGTATAATAAGACCTGGTGTAAGAAATAAATTATCTCTGTTCATCTATCATCACAATAGGCACTAGAAGTTACCAGATCTAGGTGAGGATTATACATGTCTACCATTATTCATCCGTCATTGGGTTCAAGCTCTACTACCACCTTCTCCGGAGGACCAACAAGCGACCCTCCCCCTCCCTGCTTTTGCGCTAAGAAAGGAGAGCTTAAAGATGAGAAGTCACATGCCGCAGTCTGTAGTAGGGGAAAGAAACGCAGGATGGGGGGACGGAATTTATTGAACACTACCCAGAGCTATGACCCTATCTGGGAAGTAATGGCGTGTTTTATCCTTAGATTAGGTAACATTCGGAAGATGGGGAGATGAAAATTCGGTTTGCAACTCTGGAATGGTCATGATACTTGCACTGGTACGCAAATGATGAGGAGATATACCCCCACCCCCTCGAGCATCCAAGTTATCTTCAAAAGACATTGCTAAGAAGCTCTGGAAAAAGTTTGCATATGCCATAGTGGAGTAATATAAATAGATACACAATCAGAGTTGTATTAGCAAGAGTACACCTTATGCCATATCAAAAGCGCCTGTACTCAGGATAGTGGTAAAGTCTGCAGACCTACATTATGCAAGAGGCATAGTTTGGACGTCAGGAATAGGAGCTGCCTGCAGGGTGGTAGATATGACTATCGGTTGTTGAGGGGTTGACAATCAGGGCTTGGACCCTATGCTGCTCCTCACTTCCCCACCTAGCCAAATGCGACATTTGACTCGCCAAGTAATATAAATTTATATCTGGGACTGCGGCCCCTCCTTCATCCCAGGGCGACGTCAGACAATCTGAAGCAACTGAGGCCTGCCAGCCTTACCAGATATAATGGACTTCAGTAATAGGCCTATTAGGCTACGGATGCAAAGTGATTGGGAGACTACACTGGGGCGTGTTGCAGAGAACAAGGTATAAAGTATTTTTAGGTTTATAGTGTCATTCTTGGACCAAGCTAATACGCGCCGCCTCATAGAGAGATCGTAATTTATTAATTAATAATTTTGTTTTGTAAAAAAACGGGCACAACGGTGTAATATATTCAAAATATATAACTCAATGGAACATCTCGTTGGACCTCCCGTTATCCTAAGGTAAGTAAACATGAGGAGGCCATCACACCAGGGGAGACTCGCACAGCTCCGCACCTAAAGGGACAAGAGGGGTCAATTGGCAGAAAGTTAGACGTCTCCCAATTGATAGAGATACCTGGGAACTACCCAAATTTCCCTACAACCTCTAGGGTGGAATCCAAGGAGCCCTGTGAATATGACAAGTGATCCAAAAACTAGGGTGCTCTATCAGCAATATAAGGCTAAATTTTTCACTCTAGAGAGGACAAGGCCAAGAGACAGGACCTCTGATGATGTGTAACAACCAATTGTAATAGCAAGCTGAACGTATTATATATAAATAAACTTTTAGTTGGTAACACAATATAACTAAAATATGTAACGAGCAGTGCTACATTTAGCATCACTTGGTTCCTTACAAATGTATCACATAGAATGCAGTAGGAGAGCGAAATTCCAAAGTCCACTGTGATTAGTAGTCTCCGGCGTCCTCGATTCAGCTAACGCCAGTAGGGGAAGAACACCAGGTCAGGTTGTGCTAGGAAGAACCGTGTGACGTTTAAGCGGGCTTAGTCCCGCCCCTTTTTAAATTACACGTAATTTCTCCTCATACTCCAACTTACCTTTTATATTCAGACACCTCCTTGAATGGTTGCCAAGGAAACCCATAAAACACTGGTTACATGTAAGTAAGATATAAAAACTATTAAAAAGACACGTAGATTTAGATTCTCATTCAATGCCCTTGGGGAGCCAGTCGTGCTCAATTTTAAATATCAAAACGAATTCTCTCCGGTAGCACAAGCTTCTCTCCAGATTTATCTGTTTCTCTGCTCTAACTTCCTCTAAGACGGCACCATTTAGCGTCCGACTACACGTGTGTCTTAATTCAAAATAAAATGGTCTCCGGCGAGACCGTTGGTTATGCCCAAATTTTTTCTTTTTTTTTCTGTATCTATGACTTTCTGCATTATTGAGGTAATTACGATTGGAGGACTTATGTTGATATCATTCGAATTTGTTATTTGACGCTTTTGGTTTGACCTATGTATCACCTCTTCTACTCCACATGGGAATTTTAGACAAATACACTCTACACTCCTTTTAGAATAGCATGTGAAGAATCCTTATGGTTTATTTTGTATCCTTTAGTGGATGTGACGGATGTAAGTTGCTTTGAGGATAGCCACGAGCCTCAGGTAGGATGCAGCAAACTTAGGACAGGGAAAAAGTACCTTTTGTTTGCTGTTGTATGCATTCTATGCTTAGTGCCTGCATATTTGTTGACTTGTGATGAAAAATTACGTTTCACCCTACAGTGGGCCTTGCTTTATTAGACGAAACTTCGCGGCAGTGTCCATACAAATAGTTTGCATATGTTTGGGTCTTGGATAACTGCATACCAGTATATTTGTGTGTGCGGTTGTCATCTTATTACGCCACTATTGACTTATCAACCGTAACTAAGAAACATAGTCTCTTCTATCCCTTCTCAGTTTTTCTTTTTGGTTTTAGTAGATCTTCTATGTTCAACGTTCTAATATCCTCTGACCAATTCCTCCAATAATTACTTTTTTGTAGCCTCTCGTCGATAAACTTATCCAATAAGGTTCTTCTCTTGCTCCATAATATAGTCTATTCCTCTCCTGGCATATTCTCCTTGCTTCTTATGAGCTGACCTCTTGGATGCACCGCGTGAATAAACTGTGGGGCATGCTGTGACTGCTCTGTGTAATATGTTAATTTCTGTCGATCGGTTTTTATACACTAAAAAAGTGGTTGTTTAGACCACTAGGGACATAATGTTTGCAGTATGACATCTGCTGATAGCTAAACTCTTCCTCTTGTCTCATATTGGAGGTAAACTTGTATAGATGGGTGATTTGGTTGAGCGAGGATGATTATAAACTCATTGAAGTTCTCCAAGCTCCTCTCCAAATAACAAATATACGTCGTCGACATATGTCTCAACCAGGGTATAGACCTTTTTAAAAAGTAATCTCTGTTATAAGACAAACTGTTCTTTCATTAGCTAATCATTTAGAGATTGTAGCTATTACTCAGGAGAGCCGCGCGAGGAGCCCACATTGAGACTCCCTGTAATTGAAGATATAGATCTATTACCAAATCTAACATAATTTTTGAGTATTGTATCAAATCTTTGATAGCAATGTATGAGTTAATCCTCTTTGCATTGGTAGGGCTAGGGTCATCATCTGTGTGTCATTAATTATTTCTATGGCTTCCTGGATAAAGAGATGTTGGTGTAAAGGATTTATATCCATAGTGCAAATCAACACTATGCTCCATCAATCGTAAAGCAGTTCAATTTCTACTGAGGAACTGGCCTGTATCCACCATAGTGTGGGACGTGGTCCAAGCCCCAAACGTAGAGGGTCACTTTTTGATGTATCTTCTGTATAAATAGCTGTCTAAGTAGATGTAAGGGTCCAAAATAGAGCCTCGATAATCCGATACGATGTGGTTCGGCCAGGAGGTTTCTCTCAATCGTTTTTATGTACTTTGGGCACCAGAGATAGAGTATAGGGAGTTGCCAGTGGGTTTGAACAAGACTACAAGGTTTTCTCTATTTGGGGGTGATGATGCCTTTGTCAACAAGCTTCCCATAGGGTCTCCTATATATATAACGCGAATAGTTCCTGGTGTAGGATCCGCTTCCAATTTTTTGTATTACTGCTGGGTCACTTAATTGCACTAAGCTTCCCGTATATATTCTTGTCTAATCCTGCCACCAACCATGACTGCTATCCCCCATTCTATCAGCTTTTTTGATAAACTAATTCTTCATTATTTTATTAATTCCTCTAAAGCTATTCTCTCCTTATGGTGATATTATGAGCTGTTATTGTTTTTAACCGTCTATCCAGTTTTCTACTACCTCCGCCATTACCAACTGCTGGAACAATCTCCAAAAGCTGGCGGTTGAGATTTCTGGATCGGAACTGTACTTACGTTGACTTAAGTTTTCTAAAAGGATATCAAATCTTCCTCTTAACTTATTAGTACTTTGACCTCAATAGAAAATTTTTTCAATTAATAATACGCATCTACACAGCGTAATAAAAGCTCAATGTTAAACTGAAAAAGGGTTACGTGGATAGCAAGTCGGCACAAAATTAAGCCCTTTATTGTATAATGGAGCGTCTGTGCTTCAGATAGTTCCTTGTGAGGAAATCGATCAAAACCAGGCTCGTCACTTATCCAAAGACCCAAAAATATGGCAAAACTATTAGTTGGACATCCAAGTTTCGTTATAAAAAGGGGACCCGCACGTGTAGGGATCGTAATTGTTTCATTCAAAAAATGTGTTCATGCAGATAGATGGCAGGCACTAAGTCAGAGATGATATAATCGGTGCAATACAAAAATAGAGAAGGGTGACGTTATTTCTCGCTGGCCTAAGTTGCTGCAATTGCCTGTGCTGATCATCTAAGGCCACTTACATCTCAACATCCCACTAAAGGATACAAAATTAACCAATAGGCGGATTCTTCACATGCAATTCTAAAGGTGTAGTGTATTTTCTAAAAATCGCCAATGTGGGTAGGGAACATAGGTCAAACCTTAGCGTCAAATCTGATTACAATTCTGAATATCAGGATGGAGAGTCCGTCCATTCGTACTTACCTAAATTAATGACAGAAAGCTATAGATACAGAATAAAAAGAAAAAATTTGGGGAGGAGGTAACACGGTCTAGGGAGACTCTTTTTTTCGAATTAAAGACACACTGTAGCGGGACCTGAAATGGTGCGTCTAGAGGAAGTTAGAGCAGAGAACGAGAAAATCTGGAGAAAAAAGAGCTTTGCTCCGGAGTGAGAATCGTTTTGGATGTATCTTAAAATGAGCACATGGCTCCCTAGGCACCAATAGATGAGATCATAAAGCTACGTGTCTTTTTATAGTTTTATAACTTACTTAACATCGAGCGTAATCCTGTGGTTTAATGGGTTCTTGGCAACACTTCAAGGGTTGTCGACTATAAAAGGAACGTTGGTCATGAGGAAATTACTGTGTTTGAAAAAGGGGCGGGGGAATCAGCCCCGAATAAGCGTCATACACCGGTTCTGCAGGCTTACCTGTCTCTGTGGCAGTTTCGCCCTATCGGGCGTTAGCTCTGAAACGAGGACGCCGGGAGAGCTACTATACAATGGGGACTTTGGATTTCAGACTTCTACTGCAAGGTCTATGGGGACCATTTTAGGAACGCAAGTAGCTACAATGTAGTATGCTCGTTAACATATTTTAGTTTTATGAGTTAACCATAAGAAGTTTATAGTTGTATATTATATGACAGTTCAGCTTGCTATTACAATTGGTTCTGGTACTGTTATGGGATTAGGGAGATCCCGATTTGCAGCAAGCAACCCAGCAGTGGTTAGAGAGCCATAGCGTGTTATAATATATGCCGACATTTGAAGATTGAGGCCTCTGATATGAGCATCTGACCGCACCCTAACTGCCAGGAGTTCCACTGCCAGAGCAAAAAGCAGGGGAGAAATAGGGCAACCCTGCCTCGGTCCGCAATGCAATTTAAAAGGTTCCGAAACCCACCCATTAACTGTTACCTGGGAAACGGGATCCTTATACAGCAATTTCACCCAATTTATAAATGGGGGACCAAAACCAAAGCGCTCCATTGTGAGGAGGAGGTACGATTCGACCGAGTCGAAGGCTTTAGCTGCTTCTAGAGACACCACAATTCTTGAACCCACCTCGTCGTGTACGGCCTGTAAATTAGTAAACCGTCATCTCCGGTTTAGGGCCGTCGGGCATAAATCCCGTTTGATCCACATGTATGACCGATAGAATGACCTTATTTAACCGCCTAGCAAGTAATTTGGCTAAGATTTTAATATCTGTTTGAAGCAGGGAGATGGGACGGTATGACTCACAGAACATAGGGTTCTTACCAGGTTTAGGAAGGACTACAATAATGGCCTCGTACATTGAAGATGGTAGTGTCGAATCTTGCAATGCTGCCTGGTAAACTTCCAGTAGCTGCGAGGCAAGAACTCCCTCGTATTCCTTATAAAATTAAATCGGAAATCTGTCATTGTCACGGCGATTTTGACGGTTGGAAAGAGAGGATGGAGTCTATTATTTCTTGTTCTGTAATATGGCTATCTAAAAAACCTCTATCCTCAGCTGACAGGGTAGGAAGGGGAAGGGCGGACAGATCTTACAAGAATACAGATTTTCATAATAACGAAATTGTTCAAGAATAACTAGGGGGTCACAGGCCCGCGCCATGCACGTCAATAGTCTTCCGCACTTTTCCCCATGTTCAAAGTAAGCCTGGCGATAAAAAAAAGGCTTTTTTCTGCGCCTTTGAATACAGGTAGGTATGGTATAGCCTGGTCCCACACAGCCACTAAGCTCTATTCCCACTAGAAGGGTCTCTGGTATAGCGCAACTCCACTTCTGTCACATCCCTAGCAAGTTGTAGTTCATTATAAGCCAGGCTTCTCTTAAAGTCGTTAATGGCGGAAGACAAAATACCCCTCGCATACGCCTTAAAGGCATCCCATATTAACACCACCGACGCCGACCCAGCATTCTCCTGGAAAAATACACACCACTTGTCGAGGAAGTACCGTGCTGGAGGTAAAATTTGCAACCAAAATATGTTCAAACGCCACCTAACTCTTGGAGGCATGTTGTCCAGTTTAAGCAACAGTAGACCTGGAGCGTGATCCGAAACGGATCTGGCAAGAAAATGTACCGATTCAACAAGTGGAAGCAGACACCGGTGGACCAGCATGAATACATGAATACTGGCACGTTGTTGGATTTCTGGCATGCCAAGCATCAATGACCCCAAAATCTGATAATAATGATTGCAGGAAGGAGGGGAGAGGGTCAAGGATCCTGTATCGGATGGACTGAAGCGGTCAAACCGCCTATCCCATGTGCAATTAAAATCCCCTAGCCAAATGCTGGGTATTTCGGGGTAAGTGGCCATCAATACCAAAATCTCCCTGATCACCCCGAACGAATATGGAGGCGAGATATAAACGGCAATTATTATAAACGGGACGTGGAATAGAGAGCATATCAAAACAATATACCTCTCTTGATCATCCACTACAGCCCTGGTAAGACTAAATCGGACCGTGCGGCTGATAAAGATAAAGAGACTCCCCTGGCACAGTTTGTAAACGTCAAATGATAGGACCAACCTACCCAAGTTATCTGGTATCATATGTGTTTCTTGGAGACACACAATATCACATCTGCACGATTTCAAGTATTTAAAGACCAGAGCCCTTTTAATTCGGACATTTAGCCCCCGGATGTTCCACGTCAATAATGATATAACGTTATTCGCCATAATAATAGTAGTAAAAAGGAGTATTTGCGGAGTGGTCGAGTTCCGTGTATAAGAAGGAAAAATCCCCCTCTCAGCGCATTATAAAGAGATGCAATGACAACCGAGACAAATAACACCTGACTTAAAGACACGTGAAAGGAAACCCCAACCAAACCCTTATCCCACCCTACTTTGCTACCCAAAACACGAAGCGAAGCGTTGGATCCCTGAACATTGTAAAACGGCAAATAGAAAACCAACGGTTATCTCTAAGTGGAAGTAGAAACTTCTACAAGATGCAGCCAGAAAGTCCCCACTATCCCGCATCAGCAGGAGAGAGCATCCCAGTACATGTTATAGGCTATTTGGTCGTGGTGCTCACCGCAGCAAATGATACAAGAACTGGGATTAGTGAAAAAAAAGCAAGAGAAGGAAAGGAAGACGGAAGGAGAAGGAAAAAAAAAGGGGGTGAGGGGAAGAGGGAGCAAAGGAAGAGCAAAAAACAGAGTAGCAGCCCAGCTTGTTAATAAACCACACATTGAGAACAGCTAAGCAAGCAATTATTACAATTAATTGCATACAAAATCAGACCGCCTCTGCCTTGGAGATCTTCTGCCCGGTGGGGGACGAGTCGCCAACCAGTCAGTGGTCTCCTGGGCACTATTAAAGAAGAAAGTCTTGTTTTCGGCAATGACCTTCAGTCTGACCGGAAACAGCATGGCATATTTGTAATTACGCTCTCTTAGCTTTTGCTTAGGCGTGAGGAACAGCGCTCTCTTCTTTTGGACTTCTACCGAGAAGTCTGGGTATATCAGAATCTTGGAATTACCAACATTTATGGGGCCCTGTTCCTTAGACAATTGGAGAATGGCATCTCTGTCCCTATAATTTAGGAGCTTGGCTATGAATGTGGGCGGAGGCACCCCCGGCGGGGGATGTTTCGGCAGAATCCTATGTGCCCTCTCCACTGCGAACATAACCGAGAACTTGTCTCTGCCATATGTGGAGACCAGGATATTCTCCAGAAAGGACTCAGGAGCAGACCCCTCTGCACCCTCTGGTAGACCGATAAAGTGCAGGTTACATCTCAATCTATTCTCCTGGTCGTCCAAGTGCTGGTGAAGTCTAGTGATGGTCCTCTCGGCTTCTTGAACACGTCGGGACAAGGAAATGGCTTGATATTCCAAGGTGCTGACTCTATTTTCCACCTCCGTTACCCTTTCTCTTGTTTTCTGAGCATCATGCCGTAGCAGGGAGATCTCTATCTTGATCTCTTCTATGTGAGAGGTGAGAGTCGCTTGGCATGAATGTATGGCGGCAAGGACTTTCATGGTCTCTGGACTCAGAGGTTCTGTATCCGAGTCCTCCTGATCGTGTTCCGTCTGCATGTTGGACATAGGTTCTGCACTCGCCTGAGAAGGGCCATCCTCACAGCGAAATTTATCCAGTTTCTCCATAGTCTTGGAGGCAGGCTTACCCGGGGCCATAGGAATACACAATATACAAGCAGTCATGGAGCTGTCACTTGCCAGATAGAGGGGAAAAGAAGGAATGCTCGGTTGTACCTTGCACAATGGAGACCTTCCGGCTTAAATATCAAACACCGTTTCACATTTCACCAACTCTGAGCAGTCAGCCCAGTTTGTTGTAGAATGACAGGTGACCTATCGCAGCGCTGTTGTCCCGACGGCTTGCACCGTGCCCGTGCGCCTTCACGGGTCGCAGGCGGGTACCCCGGTATGCGCTCCCGAACTCAACCCAGGCAGGTCAGTCAGTGGCTGTACAGGCCCCGCTCCTTAGCTCCTGCAAAATGGCGGCCTCACGCTCCAGGGACCGCGCCCGGTTCCAACTCCCGGCTATTACCGCTCTCTCCCGGGACCTCCGTTCAGCACCGGTCCTCCACAATGCTGACCCGCTCTCCACTGGCAATCCCCAGCATTTTGCAGCAGAATAGGGCAGGATATACTGGGGAAAAGCCGGAGAGAAGCAGGAGCTCTCGCACCACGCGTCTGACTAAGACAGCTGCCAGGCCACGCCCCCTCCATGTGTATATCCTAAGTGTGTCAATAGTGATAGGTGTGGAGGTCAAAGTAGGTTAGTACTCATCCTATTCCTGTGCGTGGAGACATGACGTAAAGGAGTAGCATTGTGTGGTTACCAGTTAACCTGTCCCAGCGAGCAGGCGAAGCTGGATTATGGATGGTGTCAGATGGTCCGCACGCCCCCCCCCCCGGGAAGAGAAAAGATAGAAAACTGTAAAGAGAAAGCACATATAAGGAAAATTGCATGCATGCAAACTAAACAAAACATGTTACACCAAGTTATAATAGTAGGTAAAGAGAGCGCTAGATGTCTCTTCTAAAGTTGGTCGTTCATCTGTCTCTGGGAGGAGCATCCCATAGGAAGCTATTTTTAGCAGCCACGGGTCGGTGAAGAAGGTGGTGTTGCCATTGATCATGGTTGTAAGTGTGGCCGGGTAGAGTAGTTGACATTTAATATTGCGATCTACTAGAGCTTTGCAGATGGGAGTAAACGACTTCCTCTTAGCTGTCACTGTTGCAGAAAAGTCCTGGAAAATCAAAATTTTGTACCCATGGACTTCTAGGGATCTTTTTTGACGGTATCCTCACAATATTTTTTTCTTTAGATACATAATGCAAGAATTTAGCAATGGTTGGGCGTGGTCTCCAGTCATTGCCTTAAAGGGCAGGGCCTATGCGATGGACTCGCTCTGTCAGTGGGAGTGTTTGAGGAAGCGTAGGGTCAAGGGCAGCTGCAATGTCAATGACTACAAAGTTGGTGAGGTCATCTCCCTTGACAGTTTCTGGGATACCCACAAAACGCAAGTTGTTCCTGCGGCTGCTATTCTCTAACTCATTGATTTTGTCTTGAAGCTGTTGAAGTTGTTGAGTATGGAGAGAGGTTTCGTGGTGAAGCTGGGAAATGTCGGTTTCACAAGCGTTGGTACGTGTTTCTAGCTCATTGACCCTGTGTGAGGCTTGTGATTTGAGCGAGAGCTGAATTTACAGATTGAGATAGTTCAAATCTTTTGTCGAATAGGGGCATAATTAAATTTGCTACTTCTTGAGCAATTGGAAATCCTGTAGGTGTCCCAGTGGAGATGGATTCGTGTAGCCGTAGGCCGGAGACCAGTGGCCAGAGGGTTGGTTGGTGTCCTGTGTTGGGGTTAAGGGAGGAGATTGTGACATGGCAGCTCCTTTGCTTGATGAAAATGCCGTATTCTCTTTGAGTTTAGAGTGAGTACCAATAGCTGCCTTGTTAGTGGTATTTGATTTTGGTGGATTTTTCTTCTGTTTAGCTGATGAGTTGGGTGTGAAATATTTATCCATGACCCTCGGGATGGATAGTCAGAACTTTACAAGGTAGTCGACGGATGAACAAATGCAGATAGGATTCTAATCACAGTAGAGAAATCTAGATAATGCAGAACAGTTAATGGCCACTAGATGTCGTCTTCTCACCCGCAAGATGGCGGCTTCCCACCAAAATACTGAAGTATGAGACTGGGGGCCATAAATGAAGAACTAATCTTCTCGCCTCGATCTGTTAGGGCAATGGCTCTGGAGTAGGGCTTTAGGCAGGCGGTGATTCCCAGCGAACCTCTGGAGCGCGCTTGGTAGCGGGTGTCTGCGGCAGGTGACCTTCCCGGAGCAGCTGGCAACCGATGCGACTTGGGTGAGTATACCCCACAGCTGGTTCAGCGTGGTTGTGGAAGGACCAGCGCTATGTGTTTAGGTAGGCAGACGGGCCCCTAAGGGAGACAGGCGGTAGTGGCAAAAGGAAATCGCCGGTGCCCTTGATATCGGGAGGTGTCCGGGTCTTCCTCGGTGGGTTTTTGCGGCTCTGGGGTGCGCTATGCACTCTGGAGACAAGCGCCCATGGTCTCAGATGGTAGCCGGGTCCTTTTTCGGGGCTGTCGTGTGGCTCCGGGGCACATTAGATGTTCAGGGAGTCAGCGCCCTTGGTTTCAGGAGACAGCCGGGATCTCCGCGACACAACCATGCGGCTCCTTCACTGTAAGTGTCCTCCAGTGGCAAGGAGCGGGATCGGAGTTTCCAGCAGCGAGCCTCGATTATACTTTGTGGGTGGGAGACAACTGTTGGTAGCAGTGCCAATGGCAGCGGCTGTAATGCAGACGCAGACCTCTGGAGGAATGATTGAAACTTCCCTGTCAGGTACCCGCTTCAGTGTCTTTTAGTGTCGGTGGGTCCTAGTAGCGGTTGGTGCAGGAAAAAGGTGGAAGAGGCTCAATTTTTCAGTTTGGAGCGGGACGGAGCCGAGGTAAAATACAGCCACCTTGGATTGTCCCACACCCGGAAGTCAACCTGTGGAGGATATCTTACAGATTGTATAGATTTATTGCACAGTTCACACAACTCCCCGTTTTTTCACCATTCTTACATGTTTCCAACCATTTCTATACAGCAAGGGCAGCACTACCTCTATAGAAGCGATAGCAGCTGGTATGAGTTCTGCCGCCGCAGGGGGCCCCACCTGACATTGTAGCTTCTCTCGAAAAACACTAGAGACAGCAGTTTGGAGGTACGTCCCAGGGATCTAGGTCACATGCCACATGATCTTTGGGTCTGCACTGCTTATTTTATGCATATTTGGAGGTGCAAATAAGTTAAATCTCTTTGCTCCATTAAAGAGAACCCGTCACATAGATTATGCCCCCCTTGCTGAGACAGCACAAGCTAGTGAAAGACATGCTGTTTCCAGCGCTGTGCCCCTTATTCTGTAAGATGCTATAGTTTGAGTTTTTAAAGGAGTTTTATCATTTGAACTGTTCATGCTCTTCTGCTAATTGTCTGAGTTTTGAATTTGAAATCCTTGGACTTGTCTCTCATCTCAGCAGGGGTGTCTCTCCTCCCAGGAGGCGTGTCTCTCCTCACTGAAGACCTGTGACATCATCATTCCTGGTGAGGCAGTAGAAGCAGAAGGATGTCTGCAGAGAACAGCTATATAGCCTCCTGCATGCTGCTCCTGTGTCTGCGGAGCTTCAGGCTGACTCAACAAGCTCCTTGCTGTGCTATATGCAGTTATACACACAGCCTGAACTGATGAGACATGAGGAGTGTACACTGCCCCCCCTTTCCCTTCTGTTACCAGGCAACAGACTGGGTTATATGGAGCAATGCCCTCCCCCTCCTCATCTACCCCTGTTAACAGGCAGGAGACTCTATAATACTGTGTTATATGAGGGGATCTGTGACTTAAATGGCCAGTAATTGCCCAGACCATTTACCCTAGAGCTGGGAGATGTGTATAGAGCCAGCAGACCTTGGTTTCACTATCGATTTAAGGGGAGAGGGGAGAAAACACAGTGTGCAGGCAGACAATCACAGCGCAGGGGGCGTGGCCGGAGCATTTCCTATCTGGGGGCGTATCCCAACAGGCTGAATGAAATGTCAGCCAGCCAATTACAGTGCAGGGGGCATGTCTAGGGGGCGGGATCCGGCCAGGGGGCGTGTCTCGACCACCAGCAGCAGACACAGAATACAGATTTACAGAAAAGCTCATATCTGCTAAACCAAGTGACTGAGTCTAAGAGTCTAAGATGTTTGTGTGGTAAATTCAGCAGAGACAAGTTGTGGCTGGGAAAAGTAATCATGGTGGTCTGGAATGGGTGGAGAAGAAAACGAAGTGTGAATTACTCATCAGAGAAAACGTCACCTGTAAGTCACTGGATGTAACTGCATTGTAATCGCCTGTATATCTGCAGAGCCTGTGTGAACTGTATCCACCACTATATGGTCCCTGTATTGTGGTAATATTGACTTTTGTATACTGCTTTTTTATTCAGTAGTGGTATAGTTTTACTCAGTCACTATGTGGTGGTGATCTGGCGGTATTCTCTAAGCTTTATGTAGTAGCATTATTAGTAATGTTGGTCTTGGTAGTGGTAGTGGGATTAATTGGTCACAGTATGGTGCAGGCAGCACAGGCAGGTACAGTGATAATAATGGTTGACTTTAATTACCCAGGCATTGACTTGGGTCACGGTTCTGCATCAACTGAAAAGGGAAGGAAGTTCCTCAATCTGTTAGAGGATAATTTTATGGGGCAGTTTGTGGAGGAACCCACTAGAAGTGATGCTCTGTTGTATCTGGTACTTTCTAACAAAGCAGAACTTGTCGGAGCGGTCACTGTTTCTGAAAATCTTGGTAACAGTGACCATTATATAATTAATTTTAGCGTCAACTGGAAAAAAGAAAAACAGAGGGGAAGGCAAAAACATTTAATTTTAAAAGGGCCAAATTTTCCTTATTGAGGGACGCAATACAGGACCTAGACTGGGAGCAGATATTAGCAAATAGTGATATAGAAGCTAAATGGGGGAGATTTAAATATACTTTGGGGAAATTTATTGCAAAATATATATTCCTATGGGTAACAAGTATAGACGACTAAAACCAACATGCCTTCTACCTTCTGTTAAGAGGGCAATAAACAATAAAAAAGGGCATTTAAAAAAGTCAGAGGGCTCGGCATCACCCTTTGAAAATTACAGAGCTTAATAAAGTATGTAAAAAAGTGATAAAATCAGCTAAAATTCAAAATGAAAGGCAGGTGGCCAAGGACAGCAAGACTAACCCCAAGAAATTCTTTAAGAACCCTTAAAAACTTGTGATGGGGTGCTGGTCACTAGTGACAAAGAGAAGGCAGAGGTACGAAATAGGTTTTTCAGCTCAGTATATACTATCAATGAGACAGTAGTTGATGGGGGTGGGCCAAGTGCAGATGTAGGTGGTGCCAGTACTTTTAATACATCATCTGCTATAGTTAATTGGCTCAGTGTAGAAAAAGTCAAAGCCAAGTTAAATAAACTGAATGTGAACAAGGCTCCAGGCCCTGATGGCATTCACCCAAGAGTTCTTAAAGAGCTCAGCTCCGTTATCTCTGTGCCCCTGTACATGATATTTAGAGATTCCCTGGTGACCGGTATAATACCAGGAGACTGGCGCAAGGCAAATATAGTTCCTATCTTCAAAAAAGGCTCCATGTCTTGCCCAGGTATTTATAGACCAGTAAGTTTAACATCTATTGTGGGAAAAATGTTGGAGGGGCTCATAAGGGACTATATAGAGGAGTATGTTGACAAATACAATATTATTAGTGATTGCCAGCATGGATTTACTAAGGACAGAAGCTGTCTGACCAATCTGATCTGTTTTTATGAAGAGGTGAGTAAAAGTCTGGATATGCGGCAGCTGTGGATATTGTGTTTTTAGACTTTGCAAAGGCATTTGACACTGTCCCGCATAAGCGTTTGTTAGGTAAATTAGAATCAATTGGGTTAGAGATAACCGTGTGTAATTGGATTCAAAACTGGCTATCGGATCGTACTGAGATAGTGGTGGTAAATGACTCCTACTCTGAGTGGTCCCCGGTCGTGAGTGGTGTGCCGCAGGGCTCGGTATTGGGTCCTCTCTTATTTAATGTATTTATTAACGATATAGTGGAAGGGATCAATAGCACGGTTTTCGATTTTTGCAGACGACACCAAGCTATGCAGGGTAGTGCAATCTATGGAAGATGCTCATAAATTGCAAGCAGACCTGGACACACTGAGTGCTTGGGCATCCACTTGGAGATTACATTACACACTGTACCCCAGAGATTATATTACTCACTGTACCCCGGAGATTACATTACATCATACCCCAGAGATTACATTACACATTGTACCCCAGAGATTATATTATTCACTGTACAACAGCGATTATATTACACCATACCCCAGAGATGATTACATTATACACTGTACAACAGAGATTATATTACAACATACCCCCAGAGATTATTATATTACACACTGTAGCTCAGAGACTGCATTAGACAAGGTTTCCCAGAAAATCTCTGTGTATATATACATATATTGAACACAAACACACTATACACTTAGGGTGAGTTCACACAATGGTTTTTAGCACTGACAGTGTTTTATGCTTGTTGGAAATTTGGCGCTTGCAAACGCAGAATTCCGATGAACAAATGACCCAGACTTCCCGAGGCAGATTTCTGCCTCCTATCTATTAGTGCTGTTAGTGCGGAAAATGCCTCGAGGAATTCTGTGTAGACGCTGACAGTACACGGCGAAAATACTAAATGACAAAATGGATTTTACATAGGGTATGATGTAAATCAGTTTCCTGTCGGATTGGACATCAGTTCTGAGGCAGATTCAGAACTGAATCCGCCCCAGAATCAGCATGATATCTTCCATGTGAACGTAGCCTTAAGGTATGTTCACACGGTATATAGCGGGGCGTACTGTGTTCTCTGCTATATGCTGGGGGTTTTAAAACTATGCGCTGGCAAGTCCATACTTCTAAAATGCTGCAGGGCCGGCCCCTTTCACTTTCATTTTCCCCAGCGCATAAGTGCAGGGAAGACGTGACATGGCTAGACACATGGCTGTACATACAGTATATACCCTACTCACATGCACACACCACGGCACCCTTGCCCCCTCCTTACCGGTCTCCTGTAGTCTGGTGAAGTCAGCAACTTCTTCCTCCCAATACAGACATGGGAGCAGGGGGCCACTGGTTCATTCAGCAGGAGCTTCCCTTCTTCGCTGATGAGGGCTGAGCATAGGGGAAGTGGTATACAATGGGAGGGAAAGATACAGCCCCAGATACAGATTGTGCTGGACTGTGAGCAGCGTTCTACCACTACCCACTACCCACTGTCCTGTTGTTGCCGCCTGTGTCCTCTGCCTGAGCTCTACATCTAGCTAGCTATAGGCACCTTGCAGCATGATGCTGTCATCTGATCCTCAGCAGCCATGGATGGAAGTGTCAGGAATCTGGCAAGTGAAGGAGACTGCGAGACAAATGTAGTAATGACAGGTGAGTGTGTGTATAAGGCTGGGTCCACACAGCAAAGTGAAAAAGCCCAAATCCAGCGACCCAGGCCCAGTACATTAGTGCTGTGGGGATCCGACATCGTTCCTGCAGAATATACAACATGTTCTGCCGGACGGTTTTCATTTTTGCATTCCCTCAGTAAAAAAAATCCATACTATTTAGACTACAGCTCGGATTTTCTATTGAGGGCTACACAGCACTGGCTACGGTTGGTTTTTCAGCTGATTCGGTTGTTTTAATATGACGAAACTCGTGTGCTGTGTTGGGCCTGCCTTATTGTGTCTAAATTTGTGTGTCTATGACTAACCATAGACTTCACCATAATACTGTTTTGTAATAAATTCCACTCTACCAAGACCAACATTACCAATAACGCTACTACATATGGAACGGATTATACCAACAGAACACGACTACAGATTACCACCACAGAGTGACTGAATAATACCCCTATACTACCGTAGTACTGAATAAAGATCAGTTTACAAAGACCTATATTACCGCCATATAGTGTTAGAAACTAGTGTAAACAGGCTCTGCAGAAGGAATATTACCTCCATACAGTGACCATATAGTGGTAAAAACCAATGTACACAGGTTCTGCAGACTGAATATTACCTCCATACAGTGACCATATAGTGGTAAACACCAGTGTGCACAGACTCTGCGGACATATAAGTGATTACAGTGCAGTTACATCTTCTGACTCACAGGAGACGTTTCTCTGACGAGTTGTTCACGTTCCCTTTCTTCTCCATCCAGTCCAGACCGCCATGATGACTTCTCCCGCTCACTCGTCCCTGCAGATTTGGACACGAATATCTTAGAATCCTCACTGTTCCAGCATCTCACTCTCTGCCCCCCACCTCTGTACAAGCTTCCAAGAGGTGGCAGAGTGGTATTGGCCATAGCTTGGAGGCCCAGTCTCCTAGAGGGGGAGGAACAGAGAATTCACTCCCCTGGAGAATGTGTTACAGCTATAGCCTGTACCTCTCGAAATCATATTGCCAGGTAGGTAGGCTCCAGATAGGTAGGTAGGCAGTACATAGGCCTCAGGTAGGTAGATTGGTCCTTGATAGGTAGGCAGTAATTAGGCAGGTCTCAGGTAGATTGGCCCTAGGTAGGCAGTAGTTAGGCCCCAGTTAGGTATGCAGCCCTAAGGTAGGTAGGCCCCAGGTAGCTAACTAGGCAGTAGGTGGGCCACAGTTAGGCTGTAGTTGGGCCACAGTTAGCTAGGCTATAGGTGGGGCCCACATACATAGGTAAAGAGGCTATAGGGGTCCCCAAATAGGCAGGCTTTAGCTAGGCTATATGGGGTCCATTTAGGCAGTCAGGGTTTAGATTAGGGTTCAGGCTAGAGGGGGCCGTAGATAGGCAAGGTTTAGGTAGGCTATAGGCTGCCCATATAGGCAGGGTTTAGGTAGCTATAGGGACCATATAGGCAGGCTGGGTTTAGGTGGCTATAGGGGTCATATATGTAAGCAGGCAATGCTTAGGTGGTCTATAGGGGCCCCATATAGGCAGACAGGGCTTAAGTAGTCTATAGGGGCCCCATATAGGCAGACAGGGCTTAAGTAGTCTATAGGGGCCTTATATAGGCAGGCAGGGCTTAGGTAGTCTATAGGGGCCCCATATATAAGCATACAGGTTTCGGTAATGTTTAAAAAAAAAATAAAAAATCACTTACCCACCTGTGCCACACTCCCTCAATGCACCCAGCTCAGCTCCTGGGCAGCCTGTGCTTGGCGCAGGCAGTGATATGACATCATTGCGCCACCCACGTCGGCACTGTGGGCCGGCACCTTCTAGGTTTAAGGCCTAGCAGGCAGATTAGCAGAGCGGAGCACTGGTGAGGTTCCGCTCTGCTAACACCGGGCAGTCCTGCCTTTGAACGCCCTGGGGCCACTGCTACATCTGCTACCCCAGTAGTTACGCCCCTGTATGACTGGGCTCATGCGGTGTGTTTTTAATGTGCATTGTGTTTGTTTAAATTGTGCATTTTATGCATGAAAAATACATCTATATTGGGCCATTGTTTTTCATATGCGCTGCATGAACTGTGTTGAAGAGATTTACAGAAACATATTTTGAAAAAACATATCCTTCTGTGAATTATGAGTGCATGGAGCATGGATTCAGATTAGCCCCATTGGATAGCGCTAATCTGCAATTGTTTGGCATTCCTCTACTTATGGGCAGCAGTCTCCACACAATCCATTAAAAAAAATGTGGAATAATTTTATCAAGAAACATCCATAGGTGGAGGTCGATGGACCCAATAATGTAAAATAGTTTTTTTGCAGCTTAGATAAAAACGAAATTTCTTGGGGGCTGATGTGTGTGTAGATTTAAAGGGGGGAGTTGCCAAAAAATCCCCCGGGGTTGTCTTTTTGGGCATAAAGGGGAAATAGGTGTGGGGTAAAAATTGTGAACTTTGAACCAGCATTGTTGGATTTGTGGGCATGACCAGAGGCAGTAGAGTAAATCAGCATGAGGACTTCCGCACTTCAGAGTGACCCATCGTGAACCCCATTTGGTGATGCATAGGACCTATGGCATGTTTAAAGGACATTTCCCCGATTTATTGAGGGGGTAGTTTATTGCCTACGTCATTGACGTAATAATGTCATCATTGATGAAATTTAAGTTCCCTTACCAAAAACTGACTCCAGATTTTAACAGAAATACTGTAACATCAATAAAACCGACCCGTTGGCCAAGGCACCTAATTTTGCCACAAAAATTTGGGAAAACTTCTTGACTCGACTATAAGCCTAGGGTGGAAAATTACTGGTAAATTTCAAAAATCAAAATGGATACCGATAAATTAGGCAGGTATAGGCTTTTTAAAGTGCCCCCTAGGGGATATAGCAGATTAAAGTTCCCCATAGCAGGAAAATGTCTCCCATAGGCAAAATACAGGTATATGTCCCCCCTTGGGAGGCTAGGCAGGTTTTTTTAAAAAAAAAAAACAAATTCCCTCTTTCCCCCCTGCTTTGATAGGATCCTCCGCACTGTTTCTTGAAAAGGGGGGACGATGTCACCAGGCCACATAGCAAGTCTGCTTGCGGCCTTCCGGAGTCCTATTTCTCCCCAAATCTCCTGTACCTAAGACAGGTATTAAGAGAAGTCCATAACACAGAGTGACTGTTTTGTTTTTCTGCTATTTGGTCCATTATTTTTTGATTGGCAAATACTTTATATATAGGTATACAAAAAAGACTAAAAATTGGTACACACATGGGAGCCCCATAGCCGTTTGTTGGCACCTTTACTGTTAGAGGCACAAGGCGGTCATTATTACCATTTGGGGTGCTATAGATAGGGAGTTTATTTAGATATAGGAATTGGTAAGCAAGTGCTGGAAAAGTGATGAGTCTAAGATGTTTGTTTTGTATATTCTACAGTGAAAAGTCATGGTCGGGAGAAGATGGTGGTCTGGGAGAGATGGAGTAGAACACAGAAAAGAGGGGATCAACAGAGACCTCTCCTTTGAGTCTCTGGATGTAACTTTATAAAATCACTTATATGTGTGCAGAGCCTGTGTACAACTGGTATATGCCACTATATGGTCACTGTATAGTGGTAGTTTTGGTTATAGCATAATGGTTTAAATTCAGTAATGGTATGGTATAATATTCAGTCACTATGTGCTGGTGAAATGTGGTCATGGTGTGATATTATTCAGTCATTATGTGCTGGTGATATGTGGTCTTAGTAGGACATTGGTAATCTTAACCTTGGGACTCTGGTTTTGTTTAGCAGTGTTATTTGATCACTGTATGACTATTATTTAGTAGTTTTATATACAGAATATTGTTAAAAGCTTTCTGTATATTCTGGCTCTGGTTGATGGTGATGCATTTTGTTGCATCGTGGCGCAACATGAAAGGGCGGATTTCTTTCCTCTGCCCTGAGTGCAATTTATCCTTGGAACGGCTCTGGTTGTACTATTCTGGTACAACACGGTTAAAGACTTATGAGAGCCTCGGTGCTTCCTACAGTCCTATGTAGCTGGCCTTCAAACTTAAATTCCTCCATGTCAAAGATAGAATTTAATAGTTCAAATGCGTTTTATGTACAGTAATTACTCCCAAGATTAGAGGCTTTATACAGTGCAATGGACCGGAAATATAGTTAAGTGTTGGCCTGTTGGTTGACTGTGGGGCTTAGTTCCATACATTTAAGCTTTTTTATTTATGACAGAAAGTTATTCCCAAAAGGGGCAAACTTGGGCCCGACATCCACAAGTCGGTGTTGTGCTTACATCCCAACACTGTACAGGGCGATTGGCATTTGCCAAAGAACACCAAGATAGGCAGATTCGACATTGATGTCCTGTGCTCCTCACGGATGAGAGCAAGTTCACACTGAGCACATCTGACAGACGTGACAGAGTCTGGAGACGAAATGGAGACCGTTCTGCTGCCTGCAACATCCTCCTGCATGATCGGTTTGGCAGAGGGTCTGTAATGATGTGAGGAGGCATTTCTTTTGAGGGCCGCACAGCCCTCCTTGTGCTAGCCAGAGGTACTCTGACTGCCATAAGGTACCGGGATGAAATCCTCAGACCCATTGCAAGACCATATGCAGGTGCAGTGGCCATGAGTTCCTTCTGTTGCATGACAATGCTACGCCTCATGTGGCTGAAGTGTGTCAGCAGTTCTGGTGTGAGGAAGGCATTGATGCTATGGACTGACTTGCCGGTCCCCAGAATCCAATCAAGCACACGTGAGACATCATGTCTCGTTCCATCCACCAGTGCCCTGTTGCACCACAGATTGTCCAGGAGTTGTTTGATGCTTTAATCCAGGTCTGGATATTCATCCACACACAACTTGCCAAGGAGTTCTACCTCTCTCCGCTCCATATTAAGATAATACTTCACCTGTGCCCATACCTCCTCTACCTCTGGAATTTGGGCTTCGAGCCAGTGATTTAGAAGGGTTCTCTTAACTGCCAACAGGGTTATGTGTAGTAGATTTGGATATTTACCAACCTCAGAAAGATCATGAAACAGAAAGATTTTCGGGGAAGCAGGCATGAGATTTTCCATTTTTGCTGCAAAACGGCATGAAGATTTGGCCAGAATAATTGTGAGTCCAGGCAAAACCACATTCCATGAATCATATCCGATTTTGGTAATTGGCACTTAGGACAGGCCAGTTTCCGTTGCGGAGCCTGAGGGTGAGGGGGGATATTGGAACCATATCGCGTGGTGAATGAATTGGAAGTGGGATTCCATTCGTTAATGACCGCTTTATTTACAAGCCTCCAAGAGGATCTGGGAGAGGATACTATCTGGGAATTCTCTTTCCCATCTGGAGAACAGAGCTGCTTCCTTATATTGGGAATCTGATTTCCGAAGTCCTGCATATAATATGGATAAAGAGTGGTGACTGGTAGAGGGGCCAATAACCTCGTCAAAAGGATTAGTAGAATACTCTCGTCCCATCTGCATTACCCTTGCTTTTAAGAAGATCATTACCTGACCATTGAGAAGGAAATGTGTTTTGGGAAGTTTGTACAGTTGTTGTTCCGGTAGAGAGAGGTAGGCGTTTCGGGACGGATATAGCAAGTGACCAACGTTGCGAATTCCCAACGTTTTTCAATGCCGAAGATGCTCATTGTTTAGGCCCTGTGTGAATTCTGGGTGGCCCGCTAGAGGCATATCTTTGCTCAATATAGCGGGGACCCCAAATAGTTTGCGACCGGCTTTCCAGGTGGCTATCGTATCTTTCATAAGGATACAGGATGTAATTTCTAAAGGTATATGGGAGAATTTAGTGTGAAGTAGAGCAGGTAGACTCCATGGGGCAGCTATAAGAGCCTCTAGGTCGGTATTAGAATAATATGACGTTTGTTTTAGCCAATCAAGGCAATGCCTCAGGTTGCAGGCTAAATTGTATTTCCGTATGTCGGGAACATTAAATCCACTACAGAATCTAGAGAGCATACGTTTTCTAGCAGAGATCCTAGGTCTTATACTATGGGCCCACAAGTTAGTGAAGCTAGACTGAATGATTTTCACATCTACATGCTTTAATAGTAACAGAATGGTTTGGAGTGGATATAATAGCTTGGGAAAACTCATCATGCGAACCAGATGAGCTTGAGCAAATAGTGAGAGAGGCTGGTTAGGCCATCTATTTAGTTCCCTAACAATTTTTAGAATTAGAGGGGGATAGTTCAGATTATAAATTGAGATGGGTGACCTTCCTATGTGTATCCCTAAGTATTTGATCGAAGTGGTGGCAATTTGCAATCGGACATCTCGGTGGGCTAAGGAAATAGATGTCGCAATTGGGGATATTCGCAGGATTTCGGACTTAGTCTCATTCACGTGAAATCCTGCGCACTTTTTTTTTTATTAACAAAAAACTTTATTTGAAGGATCAAGAAAAGGTACATAAGCATATATGTTACATAATATGGCTAACCGCAATCCTGCGCACTTTTGAAAAGAACGGAGCTCATGGAAGAGGGCAGGGAGGTCTCGTTCTGGGTGATTTATGAAAAAAAGTGGATTGCAGCACCAGATAAATAGGAATTATAAAGTGTTAGGAGGATTGGAGAGATTTGGGTTTTTAATGATTTGAAAAATTCGCCTGTGTAGCCATCTGGGCCAGGGGATTTATTGTTTTTTAATTTCGGAATTTCGGTTTCAAGTTCAGGGCTTGTAATTGGGGAGCCCAGACACGCAGCTTCCTCTGTATAACCTGAATCTGTATAAAGTATTTAGGTGTTAAACTGGTATCCCTAGAATATAAGGTTCTGCAAGGACCCTTCTAGTGATCCCTTCACTGGATTGCAATAGTGTCATAACCATAGATCAAGTTAACCAAGCGTGACTGCCATCAGATCATCCCAGATGGTTGCATAGACACATACAGGGATAAACCAAGAGTGGCCACACTCAGAGGGGGAGAAGAAAAAGAAGAGAAAAAAAAAAACATGACCGTATATCACCGGGATAGATCAACACAACGGCTCATATACAGGTTACTTCGGTACCTCAAGATTAAACTTAGACATCTCTTATTCAGGAAATTAAGTGTCATTTTCCTGGTTATGAAAAATGAGAAATGAGTTCCTGCAAGTCAACCTAAAGTTCAAATAGAACCAATAGAAGGTAAATATGGTCAAGGGACCATCCTGGAGGACTGCTTCCGACGCTGTTCCTTTGGGCTTCCAGGACAGGATGGACGAGCAGGACAAAAATCCTCTTTGGACAAGGATCGTTTCTGGAGACGGTGTCAAATCCAGACGGGGAAGCAGCACGATCCGAAACTGAGGGTGTCAGGAAAAGCCCACGCCGGCACACTCGAGTGTCAACGGCCTGACTTGGGGTGTATCGGGACGTCGCACTCCCCCTAGGGGTACACGAGGTCAACCAGATACTGTTTCTGTTAACCTCTGTCCGCACAGGCACAGGAAGACCCAGGGAGAGCGAGGGGACACCTTACTCGCCCAGAACCCTGAACAGCTGGGAGAGATTTTTTACCCACGCTGGTTAGACAAAGCTCTGCCAGTCAAATAAGCTGGTACCGGTTCTCGTTTGCTTACAAGACCGGTCTGTTACCGACTTATAACAAGGCCAGGAACCAGCCTTGGGGTAGCTATATATTATAGACCGAGTAATAGGCGTGTGAGGCCGATGATCAAGACAGACTAGCTCAGATTAAAGTTTATAGATTTAATTTGCCTTGGAGCGAACACTAGACAGATAATATGTACAGAATGATAATATTATACAGTTAAGAGTCAGAGGTGCAAATATAAGTATGATTACAGACAAAGGCAGTAAGATGTGTCCAGTTACCTGAGATTGGCTTGTTCCTGGGCCCAAATGGGGGGCTTATGTGGCCCTGCAGCTGCGTGGATGCTTCTGGAATGCTTATGATGTCAGGTACCCCCCTCCTGAATGCAACAGTGGGCACACCTGGGCTTTTTCTTATATCCGTGATGGGACAACCCACGTGGCAGACTCCTACACTCCCCAACACGCCCCTGGGACGGTCTAAAAACTCCTTCCTCTCTGGCCATGGCATTTTTGACGGAAACACAAAAATGGGCCGTACCGCGGCAGGGCATAGGGACAGAACTGAGCCAGTGGCACCATCAGAACTGGATGGGCCTAAGCTACGCCCTGATATCAGGCACCCCTATCCTATGGGCTTCCTAAGGCCAGCTTTGAATTTCTCAGTCCCCCTTCATCGTGCGAACATGGGAGTGGTGGCTATGTGCACTGGGAGTTTCATATTTAAAAATATGAAACCGTCATATACCTCAGATACACGATTCTCCCATAAATCTTTATGAAATATCGAGGCCGCTGCATCTGCTAGCCTTTTGTACTCCAGTCTTTGTTCTCCAGGCCTGAGAGACCTTTTTA
>JAODAL010012032.1:0-97187 GCA_025379985.1 Phyllomedusa bahiana | reverse complement strand
AAAGCTTCAGCTCTGAAGCCGCACCAAAATCAGCGTCCATATCAGCCATGTGAACAGTATCTTATCCGTTTTTAATGCTATACTATGCTACACATTTACTTTATGAACTACTGTAACCACATATACTGTATGAAGTGTAACATGCATATACAGTAATCCTACTCTAATAAAAGGACCCCAGTCCTGGCAGCCAAAAATTTTTTTAAAAATGGGGGCAGGTTTTTTGGGCTTGCCCCCGGGCTACTTTTTTTTCTAGGCAATGCATGAGGGGGCCAAGCAGCTGGACTGCTATGATCTAGTTCTGTTACCTATGCAGTGGATGGGTAATTGCGCGTAACTAAACTATTCTCTTAAAGGGGTTGTCTCACTTCAAGGATTGCTTTATGTGTTAAAGATATCACAAAAACAAGTCACTTTGCAATATATGCCCAAAATTAACAGTGTGCTCCATCCATATCAACACCCCACCCATGCTCCATCAAAATTCACCACATCATGCTCCATCCATATTGCACACCATCACTTGCCATCCATATCACAACATCTCTCATCCATCCATATCACACAGCACCTTAGTCAGCTCCATCCATCTCACACATCACTGGATCGCATTCACAGCACATCACTCATACATCCCATACACAACATCACGTCCATATCCATCCATTGACACCAACACTGATCCATATCACACGACTCACTCATCCATCCATATCACACACATGATCCTGACCATATTCACAGCACATCACTGTAACCAATATCACACACATCTACTGATCCATAATCAGCACACATCACTGAATCCATCATCTAAACAATCATGATCCATCCATCTCACACACAGCACGAATCCATTCCATCTCACAACATTGGGGCATGCCCATCTACTTTTTCACTACACATCACTGATCCATCATCTCACACACATCACTGATCCATTCTATCCACAATATCGACTGAGTCCACATCCACAAACATCTCTTAAAGGGGTTGTCTCACTACAAGGATTGCTTTTTATGTTAAAAATCATGCAAAAACAAGTCACTTTGCAATATATGTCCAATAACAGTGTCCTACCTATTCCTAGATATCCCCTCTTGTATGGTTTGCATCAGCTCCTTAGGTCACTATAGCTACAGACCTGTTTGATCTATCCTGATAGGCTACCAGTACTGGTCGCTATAGCTACAGACCTAGCTTCTACTGCAGCCTAGTGGAAGCCAGTAAATACAGCCCTGAATTCAAACTGAAGCCAAAAAAACAGGACTGAGGTGAGATGAATCTATGTAGTGAGACAACCCCTTTTAAGCTCTGTATCAGAAAAACAAAGCTCCAACCACTGTATTTACGTTTTTCGTTTTTAGCACAGTTTTTGTGACTCCAAAAGACAAGATGTTAGAAAATGGAGGATTCTGCTGCATATTAGTGCAGTGTAGCATTGTGGACTTGATTTCTCAAATGACAGACCAGTTTTGAGGATTTTAATTTGGTGTCAGAAAACTGTCCAATGCTTTTTTTCAATGAAAAATCATAAATTATTTAGTCATTCCTCATGGATCATGTTTACTTCTATGTCTAAAGCAAATTTAGAGCTTCTGTCTTTCTTTCCATCAAATTTACAGGCAAAATAGCGCTGCATGAACTAAATATGACATTGAATACTGGGTTGGGATCTTTCTCTAGCACCAAACATCAGAGTGCCATGTATCCATTTGATACCCTGTTTTCCCGAAAATAAGACACCCCCGAAAATAAGGCATTGTGCATTTTTTTCTTATGCAATTCAGAGTTTGGCTGCTTATGCTGATGTTTGTGATGAAATCACTACAGTATATTAATACATGTTGATGTTTTGTTCAACAATAAAAATAAATGTGAATTTATTGTTCATAGAAAAAAAAACATCCCCTAAAAATAAGTCTTAGCTCTACTTTAGGAGCAAAAATTAATATAAGACACGGTCTTATTTTCGGGGAAACAGGGTAGGTAGTAAATATCAAATGGTAAAGTTCTAGGTGGTTGCAGCCACCACTAGAGGCAGTTCACTGTATGCAGTTATAGATCAAGTCAATAATAAAGCAGTTTTTAGCTTATAAACTTTGCTGAGTTTAAAGGGGTTGGTCTCACTACAAAGATTAGCTTTCAACATGTAGAGGCAGGTAATTGAAGACTTTTTCTACATACATTGCTTTGTTGAGTTGAGAGATTTTATCTGCTCTGAGTGCTCACAGATCGGCATCTGAGAACAGGGAGTAATGTCACCACAGGTTGGACTGCCGGCAGGTTGAGGACAGACTGTTATCTCTAACAAACAAAGATGACTACTTGTATACTTTAGAGAAGAGCGCTTCAAAGCTCATAGATAAGATCTCCTCTCATGTCAGTGCAATTAGAAGAGCTGTGAACATAGGGCCACATGTATGAAAACGGTCTTGGTCGAAGACTGACTTTGTTGCCCATAGCAACCAATCAGAGTTCCCCTTTCATTTCATATAGTGCTCTGAAAAAATGAGAGGGGTGCTCTGATTGGTTGCTATGGGCAACAAAGAAAGTCTTAGACCAAGACAGTTTTCATACATGTCACCCATCGAGCGTATGGACATCGTAAAGCAGGTTCTCCTTCTCTGGATCCCCACATATGTGTCAAAACAGATCAAAGTTCTACTTGACCTAATTCTTGATAATAATCTTTATTTATATAGCACCAACCAGTTCCGCAGCACTTTACAATGTAGAGGGTATAATTACAGGCAAAATAAAAGCTACTTACAGATGAGACAGGGCCCTGCTTGCAAGAGCTTACAATCTATGAGGGTGCCTGGGGGAGATGAAGGGTGAGAAGTGCTAAGTTTACAATGGTCCAGCCTTGTTTCATAAATATGGGGTGGTTTACATAAAAATTGGGTGACCCTGCCACCTAGACAGTACATCTATATACAGATAAGTGCCTGTGAGTGCCCTAGTGTAGGGAGTGACAGACGTGTGTGATAGCAGGTGTGGGTTAGCAATTAGGGATCTTTGTAGGCCTGCCTAAAAAGATGTATTTTCAGGACACTTAAAACCATGGAGGCTAGGATTGTGCATGATGGTACGTGGTAGGATGTTCCAGAGAATGGGTGCAGCACGTGTGAAATCTTGGAGACGGCATGGGAGGTTCGGTTGATTGTGGTCTGTAGTTTGATGTCCGCAGCTGAGCGGGCAGGGTGGTAGACATGAGGAAGGAGATGTAGGGGGGTGCAGAACTGTGGAGAACTTTATGGGTGAGTGTGACGAGTTTTGTCTTGTATCCTGTACCGAATGGGCAACCAGGGTAGTGACTGACA
Source organism: Phyllomedusa bahiana (assembly GCA_025379985.1). NCBI lineage: Eukaryota > Metazoa > Chordata > Amphibia > Anura > Hylidae > Phyllomedusa > Phyllomedusa bahiana. Next base: position 93,861 of record JAODAL010012032.1, on the reverse strand, counting down.
CAGGGTAGAGGCTTCAGTATAGCAGCTGGAAAGAAAGATGAGTCTGGCTGCTGCATTCCATACTTTATATGAACCACCATCCTTTTTTTTCCAAAAAAACTAAGTTGTGTTTAAAGGATTCAGTAAGTTTAAGGCTTCTTTAGGTGTTGTGATTATGATTTGGCTGTCTGCACATTTGCTACCTGATGATCACTTTTCACATATAACTGTATTTTGGTTTTGGAACTGTTATTTGTGACCATAGTGGAGACGAGTTGTGAAAAAAACTGAGGTGGATGAAGCCAGCACTTAAAATAACAATGTAGGAAGCTTGCACGCCATTGAAGATCCACCTGCACAGGTTGTCCGATTCATGTATCTCTTGACCTCACAAACATCCAGCCAATAACCAGATATATGTGAAAGGCTGCTTATGTTGCATTTTAACCACTGTACGGTACAAGTATATATTGAAATATTTATGGCACAAGAAACCACCGTTTCTAAAATTGGAATCGGTTCAATTTTGGTGTGAAGCTATTGAGTTTCCAATGTGAGAATGAATGTGCTGCAGTAGTTTTTATTGTCCTAAAACCATAAGTCATATCATAGATATTGGCAGTGTTTCTGGTTCTGTATCATTGGGTGTCTAAGGGGGTTTCATTGACTATTCACTCCTCTCATTTTCTAGATATTTGCTCTAGTCAGTGAATTGAAACTTAAATGAAGTCTGATAACCCATCCTGATGCGTGCAAAGATGCTTAAAGGGAGCCTATCACATTGGACATGCTATCTGATCTGCAGGCAACATATTATAAAGCAAGAGCAGCTGAGCAGATGATTTATAGTTTTGTGGGGAAAGATTTGGAAGCAAACAGGTAAAGAGGCATCCGCTCCCAGCCGGGAGGTTAGGCAAATGGAGTAATGTGATAAAAAATCCAAAATTTATTGCATCATATTAAAAAAAACAGCTTCATACTTGGCATGGAATGAGTAAGGGTCATTGACCCGAAATCCGTCGGCCATCTACCAACCCCTAGGACTTCCATTAAGTTGGGTATGGGTCACTCCATGCTAAATGTAAGTCTGTTTTTTAATATGATGCAATACATTTTGGACTTATTTGCTTAACCTTCCGCCTGGGAGCTGGTGCCTCTTTACCGGTTTGCTGTTGATCTTCAGGGGATTGGTCCTTCGTCACCATGCATCCTCCGAGAGTCATACTGCAACGAGATGGGTGAGCTGATTCTTTTGCTGTAAAAAATTTGGAAGAATTTGTAATTTATCCATCCAATTTGCTGTTTATGCTGCATTAGGGAGTCCAGTGGGCGGTCCATTCAGTGATTGACAGCTTTCCTGCTATTAGTGCTTACAAAAAGAGCTGTTAATCTCTTATGAGATTGCCCACTGGACTCCCTGATGCTGAATAAGCAGTAAATGAAATGAATAAATTACAGGTTCTGCTGAATTTTCACAAACAAAATCAGATGACAATCTCCTCACCTCTTTCTGCTCTATAATACGCTGCATGCACACCTGATGGTAATTTCAATGTTACAGTTTCCTTTAAAGGGGTTGTCTCACTACAAGGATTGCTTTTTATAATAATGATCTTGCAAAAACAAGTCACTTTGCAATATGTGCCCATTACCGGTGTCTTACCTATTCCTAGATATCCCTTCTCGTATGGGCAGCATCAGCGCCTCAGGTCGCTATAGTTACAGACCTGTTCAATCTCTCCTAATAGGCTGCCAGTGCTGATCGCTATAGCTACAGACCTGGTGTCCTCAGCAGCTAGTCACTGCAGACCAGTAGTAGCTAGTAGAAGCCAGTAAAGCCAGTATACACGTCCCTGAATTCAAAAATGAAACCAAGAAAACAGGACTGAGATAAGATGATTCGATGGAGTGAGACAACCCCTTTAAGTTTATCATAGGCCTGGGGTAGGATCACAATGCCATGGAAATGCTGAAATGGACACCTTGCAGCCTCCACTTTTCATGTGGATTTTAGATGTGGACTGTGATAATATAGTGGTGGATTTCATAGATTTTGATGTCTCTGATGTCTGCAATCTACTGCTGTCACTTTTTTCCCCAGATTTTAAATTAAGTAGATGCCATTTGCAGTTAGTTTTGGACGTCAACCGATGCAGACTATGCTTCCAAATCCATCATTTGAACATAACCTAAGGAGCTCTGGAGCAGGATGAGCAAGACCTCATCAAGACAGATTCTTACGTATAAAAGGGGTTGTCCTGTTTAAAAAATTACATTTTAGAGGGACTTGCTTTTCCAACTCAATCCCGCTACTCCTGGGCGATATTATAGTCAATATTCATGTGACCCTGCAGACGGTTTACAGGAATTAGTTCTGTTGGAAAGGCATGTGACCGCAGAGGCCTGTGATTGGCTGTAGGGCCACCTGCCAATGATGGGGACGTCATTGGCGGGTGCCCCTGGACCAGAGCTGAAACCAGCTCCCAGGCGGGAGGTTTGGCAAATGGAGTAATGTGATAAAAAGTCCAAAATGTATTGCATCCTATTAAAAAACAGCTTCCTACTTAGGCTGCGTTTACACGGCAAAGACCAAATACCGGTCAGATTTCCCGACGAGTATTTGGGGGTTTTTTTGTAACGCAGGAGGATGGCTGATGTCCACGGTTTGCGAATTCAAGCCCTCCCCCTTCGCAGCCACATGTTCAAGAATGAACATGTTCTAAGTTTTTCTGAACGACGGCGGTGTAAAAAAAAAAAGGTCCAACATAAAATCCGTGCAGTGGGGACTGCTGCACGGATTTTCTATTGAAGTCTATGGGGGAGCATTGCATGTAGGTTTTCAGACGGTTTGTAAAGCCGAAAAATAACCTGTGCCGTGGGGACAAGCCCTTAGCATGGCGAGACCCATACCCTACTTAATGGAAGTCTTAGGGCATGTCCCCACGACACGAGTTTGCGGACGGTTTTTCAGGCAGTATGCGGTTTTGCAGACCATCTGAAAAACCGTCTGCAAACGAGCACAACGGGGCTGCTATGGAAAACCTGTGCAGTGGGCCCACGGGCTGCCCGAAAAACATTCAACATGCACATTGTTCCTTCTGGTTTTCGGACGGAATACGTGCAAGTGAATGGGGAGGGTTTTTCTCTACTCATAATGGAGAAAAGCTGCCAAACCTCTCCCCCCCCCCCCTCCTTTCAGCACACAAACCGGACAAATAATGGTCGGATAAACCGACCGGTATTTTTCCATTGCCGTGTAAACGGGCCCTTAGGGGTTGGTAGATGGCCGACGCGTTTCAGGTCAATGACCCTCACTCATTCCATGTATGAAGCTGGTTTTTAACATGATGCAATATATTTTTTCCTATCTTTAACAACCAGACAACCCCTTTAAGTATATTAACAAGAAAGCTCTTTAAAATTGAGGCTTTCAAACACTAGATCTATCAGAAGACTGAAAACCATGATTAAAGATCCTGTAGGTCCTCGCAGTGCATCTTTTGGTACAGTACTGGTGCACAGGATATTTGAGGGCTGGGCAACCAGTGGTTAATGTACTGCTCTTCCTAGTAGGATGTGGAGGATAGTAATTCCCAGCATCTGCAGGTCTAGGATGATTAAAGGGGTTGTCTCACTACATCGATTCATCTTACCTCAGTCCTGTTTTCTTGGTTTCATTTTGAATTCAGGGGCATGTTTACTGGCTTCTACTAGACTGCAGTAGAAGCCAGGTCTGTAGCTATAGCGACCAGTGCTGGCAGCTTATCAGGAGAGAGTAAACAGGTCTGTAGCTATAGGGACCTGAGGAGCTGATGCAGCCCTTACAAGAGGGGATATCTAGGAATAGGTAGGACAATGTTAAGGGACATATATTGCAAAGTGACTTCTTTTTGCAAGATTTTTAACATAAAAAGCAATCCTTGTAGTGAGACAACCCCTTTAAGCATGTGTGATGTGGATCAGTGATATGTGTGATATGAGTGGATCAGTGATATGTGTGATATGAATGGATCAGTGATATGTGTGATATGGATCAGCAAGTGTGAGATGGATCAGGATGGATCAGTGATGTGTGTGAGATGGATGGAGCAGTGATGTGTGTGAGATGGATCAGTGATGTGTGTGAGATGGATCAGTGAAGGGTGTGAGATGGATGGATCAGTGATGTGTGTGAGATGGATCAGTGATGTGTGTGAGATGGATCAGTGATGTGTGTGAGATGGATCAGCGATGTGTGTGATATGGATCAGCGATATGGGTGAGATGGATCAGCGATATGTGTGAGATGGATCAGTGATGTGTGTGAGATGGATCAGTGATATGTGTGAGATGGATCAGTGATATGTGTGAGATGGATCAGTGATGTGTGTGAGATGGATCAGTGATGTGTGTGAGATGGATCAGTGATGTGTGTGAGATGGATGGAGCAGTGATGTGTGTGATATGGATGGATCAGTGATGTGTGTGAGATGGATGGATCAGTGATGTGTGTGATATGGATGGATCAGTGATGTGTGTGATATTGATGGATCAGTGATGTGTGTGATATGGATGGATCAGTGATGTGTGTGATATGGATGGATCAGTGATGTGTGTGATATGGATGGATCGGTGATGTGTGTGATATGGATGGATCAGTGATGTGTGTGATATGGATGGATCAGTGATGTGTGTGATATGGATCAGTGATGTGTGTGATATGGATGGATCAGTGATGTGTGTGATATGGATGGATCAGTGATGTGTGTGATATGGATGGAGCAGTGATGTGTGTGATATGGATGGAGCGGTGATGTGTGTGTGAGATGGATCAGTGATGTGTGTGATATGGATGAGTGATGTGTGTGATATGGATGGATGAGTGATGTGTGTGATATGGATGAGTGATGTGTGTGATATGGATGGATCAGTGATGTGTGTGATATGGATGGATCAGTGATGTGTGTGTGAGATGGATGGATCGGTGATGTGTGTGTGAGATGGATGGATCGGTGATGTGTGTGAGATGGATGGATCGGTGATGTGTGTGAGATGGATGGATCAGTGATGTGTGTGATATGGATGGATCAGTGATGTGTGTGATATGGATGGATCAGTGATGTGTGTGAGATGGATGGATCAGTGATGTGTGTGAGATGGATGGATCAGTGATGTGTGTGAGATGGATGGATCAGTGATGTGTGTGAGATGGATCAGTGATGTGTGTGATATGGATGGATGAGTGATGTGTGTGATATGGATGGATGAGTGATGTGTGTGATATGGATCAGTGATGTGTGTGATATGGATGGATCAGTGATGTGTGTGATATGGATGGATCAGTGATGTGTGTGTGATATGGATGGATCAGTGATGTGTGTGATATGGATGGATCAGTGATGTGTGTGAGATGGATGGATCAGTGATGTGTGTGAGATGGATGGATCAGTGATGTGTGTGAGATGGATCAGTGATGTGTGTGATATGGATGGATCAGTGATGTGTGTGATATGGATCAGATTGGCCCAGAAGCGGCGTCTGACCACCTCAAGTGACACACGGCATAACTCCAGCCCCCCGTCCGCAGACTTCATGTCAGACGCTTTGGCTTAAAGCTTGTTCTGGAAGCTGTGGTGACAGACACTATTCATCATCCACTTGAGATGCAGTTTGTTGGCAGCCTGTGCATCCCCGCTCTGGGCCTCTGCACAAATGTGGTTCCATCCAACACTCGCCCCTCTTCCCACCTTCCATCTCGTCCCCCTCCTTCCCAGATGTGCTGTGCCTTTAAAGAAAAAAAAAAAGGAGAGAAGGTGGAAGTGATGCTGTAAGAAACATCTGCATAGTAGAGTCAGACGTGGTGCAGCTGCTGCTTAGCCCTGGCAGGCTGTGAGCTGCTGTCTGCTGGGGTTTACTTCTGTCTGCATTGAAACATGTCTTAAAAAAGGGGGGTAGGAGAGGGGAAAGGAGGGGGTGGCATGTGGCCAGCACCACTTACCCTGCCCGCTCCTCCCAGCCCCCCTCCTTCCCTCTGGGGCCAGACATGGAATTAATCTCCTCTTTCTGCTCTGGGTACTTCAGATCGCTGGCAGCACACGGCAGGATGTGGGATCTCTCCTTCTCTCTCTGCGCCTTGGCTGACTTTTTTACCTCTCGAAGAATTTGGAAGGCCGTGAGATTGCCCCCTCTCCCTCCTGCCCTCCTCCATCCCCCCCTCCTCCCTTCTCATCCCCGCCTCAGCGCAGTGAAGTTTTTCAGCCTGCTGATCTCCCTGCTGTGGCTTTGCCCTAATAGATTTCAGATGTTGACACTGTTGACTTCAGTACCAAACTATTTTACATGTGATCTGCTGTATTTCCTGAGGAAATCTGCAAGATATTTATTAAGAACTAATAAAATAAACCTCTCCCTGAGATTTGAGGTAGTATTCAATTCTCCGAGCTGTTCTGGTTTCCCCTCTCACCCAGGCTGTTTATAACCTCTTATGTTAGCAGGAAAACAAAATTGGTTTGGGGAAAAAAAAAAATTGGCTTTAAAAAAATTGGCTATTCTGTTTAGATGTGGGTCATTCGGTCAGACTGTCGATGTATGTAATTATTTATATTCTGATATATGCACTCTCATGAGTGCTAGCAGCGGTCGCTGTGCACACCTTGTCCTGCACTCAGTACGAGTTGATTTCTAGGACATGTTATATATAATCCCTCTTTTCCTTTCTTTTGTTCTGTCAAGTTCAACAAAAGTGTTCCTTTTCTCAATGAACGAAAATTGTGGCATTTTTATGCACTTATAGGTAAAGCAACATAAGTTCTGTTTGGGTTGCACCTGGTATGTATGAATTGCCATAGAATCTGCCTTCTGTGTGAATGCGTCCCAAAAGTAGTTTTTAAAAGGATTGTCCGGTTCCTATAACAACCAAATCCGAAACTGCTGGTGCACAACTTACATAAAAAGTCCATTCAGTTCAGTCTGTTGTCCTACAGCGTTGATCCAGAGGAAGGCAAAAACCTCCTGAGGGAAAAGCAAATTCTTATTTTAGGGGAAAAGATTCCTTCCTGACTCCAATCTGGCAATCAGAATAAATCCCTGGATTAACGATCCTTCTCCAGAATCCTCGAATCCTAGTCCATATAACTTGTTATATTAGCATTAAAAAAAAAAGTCTATATCCCTTCTCTCCACTCCTTTGTTCCAAGGCTGGGTGTCTCCGGTCATGTGACTTTGCTGCAGCCTATCATCTTTAGAACTGTTCAATTCTGAGCAGTGACGTAAGGGAGTGGCACGTGACCACTGCAGCCAATCAGCAACTGCAGTGGTGACATCCCCATTAAACAGAAGACCGGAGAGACTAAGCACTGGAACAAGGGAGTGGAGGTAGGGGAGAAGGTTTTTTTTGTTTTTTTTTTTAATTGCCGTATTTACACAGCTCTCCAGCTATGTTTTGAACTCGCATAGACATGAATGGATGAGAGCTGTGCCAGGACCGCCATCTCCCCCGTCCTGTGAAGCCGGCTCGTAGCTCACTCTGGGCCACATGTATGAAACGCTTTTGGTCTAACACTCACTTTTTTCTATGGGCAAAAAAGTGAGCTTTAGACCAAAACCGTTTCATACATGTGGCCCCATGAGCCAGCCTCAGAAGGGATTTTTAGAAAGTGGCAAAACACCTTTAAGTTATCCATTATAAGAAGTTACCGAAAAGCTGGTCGTTCACTTCAGAGAGCTGTTTGGCCAGCAGCTACCTTTCTGACCCCTCCCGCCACCCTCTCCCCTTTCTGTATTCCTTGAATGCTTGATCTGGCCAGGCATGCATATGTTCCTAATGGGTCAGAATAGCGTCTGTGTATGGTCCGCTTTAAGAGCAGTAAGAAATCTTATGGGTTTCTGGGAATACTGGAGGACGACTGATGTGGCCTTCATTACAGATCAGGTTCCTTTGCAGAAAACTAGCTACACCCATGTATCTCGGCATAGACTGGCATTTATACTAGGTACATCAGTTTAGTCCCATTTACACTCACTACATAATCTACAGTGCTGCAGCCCCTTCAGTTGATCAGAGGGAGTGCTGACTCACACGGATGCTTAGGATAACCCACCAGTGTTAGGCTATGTTCACACGGCGTAATTGCGCGGCGTACAGTACGTCCCGCAATTACACGGAGTGTGTGGTAGTCGTGCTGATTGGCGCGCGGGGTGGTGGGTGGGGAGTGGACAGCAGCCTGCCGGCCCCATAGACTGCCACAAATAATTGACATGTCGCTTATCTCACCGGGCGTACAATACGATTGTATTGTACGACCAGGGAGAGGAGGCGTAATCCATAGTTCTCTATGAGGACTATGGATTACCGTAATTTCAGCGCGCATCTCACTCGTATTAGAGCACAAATACGACGCAAAATGCGCGCTGAAATTTGACCGTGTGAACATAGCCTTAAAGAAAACCTGTGACATTTCCTGACATTAACTTTTTAGTAAATCCTTGTGTTCCCTGTGAACTAGCAATAATGGAGCATCTTCTATAACTCTGTGTTGTGCTGTTCCTCTGTTACTCCTTCTAGACATGCTGGTGGTTACAAATTGGGAGTGTGTTCCTGCACACACAGACTCTGTCATACTGTGCAGTGCCCACCCGACTTCCCCTACTGACTTGGTAACGCCCATTTGACAAATTCAGTAATAAACTTTCTAGAAGGAATAATAGAGGAACAGCACAACACTGTTATATTTGAAAATGCTCCTGAATTATGTGACTGAGGACACAGGGGTTTACTGAAACAGTTGTGTTAAAGGAGTTGTCTCCCCACAGGGTTTCAAAGAATGCATGAAAGAAATTCTCTGTCACTTCCTGGTTCACACTAATTTGCATAAGCTCCATGCTTGTACAGCTACTTTGTGCTTTCAGATGCTAATTAGATTAGATTAGCTTCTCAAACTACTTGAAGGACTTCTTATCTGATCCCCAAAACAAAAGCCCTAATTACAGAGCTGTTTACTTGAGATAAATCAAGCTTTTTTACTGTCTGGCAGCACAGGACACTGACTGACACTGCTGACCTGTGTGATGACTCACTCTCTGTTATCTCATTGAACAAACAGCCCCAGGAGATTTGTTTACAGGTCGGTTACTGAGGGAACTGAAATAGCCACAGAGGTAATAAATTCACTTGTATCTCTTTAGGGAAAACAGAGGAACAATGCAATATATTTGGAAAATGTCTTTATTTTGTGTTCCCTACAATTTGAAAGCTATTCTTTGTAGCGAGACAACCCCTTTAAGCGACTTGTGCAGCATTAGCTAGTGACAGATGCGCTGTTTTCAGCGGTCTGTCACCGATGCAGTATACCATGGTTTTCTAGCATGAGTCCACTGCCAGAGATCAGTCCACTTAATTGATGAGTGAGCGTTGGCGATACAAACTCGCTGCTATCCATGCCTACCTACCATCTACTGTGTTTTCACCTACTCTTAATGATGGGCAGAATGAATAGCTGGTGTGTGGGTGAGAGTGGCGAATGCCTGCTCATAAAGTAAAGGGGTTTACTCACGACAAGGATTTCTTTTTATGTAAAGATCGTGCAAAGAGAAGTTACTTTGCAATATATATCCATTAACCATGTCCTACCTATTCCTAGATATCCCCTCTTGTATGGGCTGCATCAGGTCACTATAACTACAGACCTGTTCGATCTCTCCTGATAGGCTGCCAGCGCTGGTCGCTATAGCTACAGACCTGGTGTTCTCAGCAGCTCATCATTGCAGCAGAAAATTCAAAAATGAAACTGAGAAAACAGGACCGAGGTATGATGAATCGATGTAGTGAGAGAACCCCTTTAAGTGGACTACTCTCTTGCAGCACGAGCTGCATGCTACCAGTTTTGAGCATTAAATGTTAGAAAACTATAGTAAATTATAACTAAACTATAGTAAAAACTATAGTACATTACATAATAAGTGACAGACCACTGGAAACGGCATGTCTGTCACTATCTGATGCTGCTATCGGCAAAGGCAGCATGACCTATTTAACAGGTTCCCTTTAAGCATGACCACAAGTTCCCTTTTAAAGTCCCCGAAAATCCTTTCAAACTAACAGTTATAATGATATTTTATTTAGAAGTTGTGCGGTGCATTAATAAGCACTGTTATGAGGCATGAAGACAGTTTGGGCCACCCCTGCTTGTAAAGACCGCTTCTTTTTTGAACAGAAGTCGGGTATGTTCACACGGCGTGTTGGGATACTTTTTTCTATGTACGTTTGGATCCGTGATTCAGACCCTAAACGGACCCAAATGCGCATCTAAATATGTGCAGTGTGATTTCCATTGCTTTCAATGTAAAACACGCATCGGTGTTCAGACGAGTGATCGCGGATGCATATTTTACATGCGTCTCTCTGTGTCTTTCAGATCCGTTAAAAGAATTAACGTGTCAATTCTTGATCTGAAAGACGCAGCAGACGCCCTATTTAAACTATAGGGTGCATTTCTGCTGTAGCTAAAACACATCCAAAAACGCACCTGCATTTTGGATGGAATTTACGCAGCGCTTTTAAATGCGTTTTTCGGATCCAAAACGGATCCACCACGCCGTGTGAACACACCCTTAGGCTAAATCCCCACAGCATTGAACAAAAAAAGTCTGAAAGTCGACTGTTTTTTTTTCCAATGCACGATCGCGTTCTTTGTCACTGTATTTGCAAAAACTGCGGTCGGTTCTCTTTTTTTTTTTTTTTTTTTTTTTTATCGACGACCCACTCAATTGATTGCATGGGAAGACGACGAAAAAACTGAAAGCACCGGCATATTATACAACATGTTGTATACTAAGCCGGCGCCAGAAGACGAGCGGAGAAGAAAACAACCTGTGTAGACAACAGGTCGTATTTTCCATTAAAGTCTATGGGCTGCCTAAACGATCGTTTTTTCGCCGGTTTTAGAATCCTAAAGTTGCCGAAAGACGATTGGTTTTCTGTGCAGTGGAGACATAGCCTTAACTTGTATTGCCAATGTAAGTGGCTTGTGGCTAGATATTCTGCAGGCGAATTGTAATTACCAGTGGGCTATTATAATAAAGGACCAATTACATAATGCACGGGCAGTCCGGCACTGACAATACAGTTCTCCATTCTGGAGTATAGAGGAGTATCCGGAGGTGGGGTTCATCCTTTATGGTGTGTCTATTCTCTTATAGGACATATGAACAATGGTTTTCTTCATGTGACAACCCATTTAGTGAGATACTGCTGTATACATATAAAACTATAATGTAATAGTGTAATAACTTGTGGTTCAGATCTTATTTACAGCTAATTGGGGAGACGATATGGTGGTATTACCTTTTCCTTACATTTACTGTTCTCCATGGAGTTGACTCCTTGTCCTGTGCTCCATGGGACCTCTGCGATGTGCTGAGAATTTAAGCAGGGGAATTATCATTAGATCTTGTGTGCTGTTCCTGTCTATCTGTACCCTGGGTCTGTTATGACTTGGCACTAGAAGAGAAGATTTGCTTAATAAGTGCTACAAATAAAAAGCCTCATAATTTTAATTGGCAGGGAACAGTCATTCCTTAGAATGTCTCTAGCTTGCCCTTGACATGTGCATGGCAGCCTTGTGCCTTAGAGAGACTCGCACAAGTGTTTCACAAAAGTGAGTACACCCCTCACATTTTTGTAAATATTGTATTATAGCTTTTCAATGAACAACACTGAAGATATGACATTTTGATATAATGTAAAGTAGTCAGTGTACAGCTTGTAACAGTGTAAATTTAGGGTGCCCTCAAAACTCAACACACAGCCATCAATGTCTAAACCACTGGCAACAAAAGTGAGTACAACCCTAAGGGAAAATGGACAAATTGTGCCTAAAGTGTCAATATTTTGTGTGGCCACCGTCATTTTCCAGCGCTGGCTTAACTCTCTTGGGCACGGAGTTCACTAGAGCTTCACAGGTTACCACTGGAATCCTCTTCCTCCCCTCCATGACGAAATCATGAAGCTGGTTTATTAGAGACCTTGCACTCCTCTACCTCCCAGCTGAGGATGTCCCACATATGCTCAATAGGGTTTAGATCTGGAGACATGCCAGTCCAGCACCTTTACCCTCATTTTCTTTAGCAAGGCATCTTGGAGGTGTGTTTGGGGTCGTTACCATGTTGGAATACTGCCCTGCAGTTTCCGAAGGGAGGGGGTTCATGCTCTGCTTTAGCATGTCACAGTACATGTCGGCATTCATGATTCCCTCAATGAACTGTAGCTCCCCACAGATTGAAGCACTCATTGAGTCCCAAATCATTACTTTCCCACCACCATGCTTTACTGTAGGCAAGATTCACTTGTCTTTGTACTCCTCACATGATTCCTGCCACACACATTAGACACCATCTGAACCAAATAAGTTTCTCGGTCTCATCAGACCATAACCTTTTAAGGCAATCACTGCAAACAAACGATTTCTGTAAATCCCCATGAGACTTCTGCACCTGTTCACAGGTAAATTGGTCCACTCCTCGTGAGTAAACTGCTCCAGCCGTCAAGTGTGAAGCGTCCTTCTCCAGACTGCAGAATTCCGCTCCATCCACAAATGTTCAATAGGACTCAGATCAGGGCTCATAGAAGGCCAGTTCATAATGGTCCAATGCTTTGCTGTTAGGCTATTTGATGTTTTCAGCTATAATATATTATGTATGTAAAGTTTGGATCACCCGTGTCCAGTGTTATCACAACTGTGCCCGGGTTTCCTTACACAACTGCTACTTGGATACATTTTCAGCAGAATCCAGTGTGTAATAAAATGGAAAAAGCTTTATTCGTCCATATTAAGACAGGAGATAAAAATAACAGCGTCATGTGTACACATTTCAAACACAAATGGTTCCTGCTCACAGCCCTGGCATTTTGCTCCATAATGCTTTGAAATTTCATCGTACCCTGCAGAGATTAAAGACTGGATGTGCCAGGTGCAGCAAAAGAGCCCCAGAATATAATTGTGCCTCCTCCATGTGTTACAGTAGGTACAATATTCTTTGAATGCGTCATTTTTGCATCTGAACATAGAGCTGATGTGGTATACTAAAAAGCTCCAGTTTTGTCTCACCTGTCCGAAGGACATTCTCCCAGCAACTAAGTGGCTTAACAATATGCATTTTGGCAAATTCTAGTCTCCCTTTATGATTTGCTTTCAACTGTGGTTTCCAGTTGTCTTCCATTGAATCCACTTTGGCAAAGACCATAGCAATATGACACTGATGTACCATGACCTATGAGTTCACCTCTAAACTCTTTGGATGTTGTTCTGGGCTCTTTGGTTACTATTTGTACTATCTGTCTCTTCAAGGTGTCATCAATTTTCCTGTTGCAGCCACTTCCAGGGAGGTTGGTTACAGTCCCATGAACTATAAGCTTCTGAATAAGATGTTCCAGTGTAGTAACGGGAACATCAAGCTTTTTGGAGATGGTCTTATTGCCTTTGACTTGTTTGTCTACAATTTTCTTTCTAATCTTCTAAAACAACTCTCTTTTTATCTTCCTTTTGGTCCATATTCAGAGTGGTACAAACCATGATACCAAACAGCATGGTGATTATTTTTCATCCTTTAAATAGGCAGACTGACTGATTACAAGTTTAAAGACACCTGTGATGCTAATTACAGGCCCCTATAGTCAAATTATTTTTAATCTTTTCTAGGGATACCATCATTTTTGTCCAGGCCAGTTTAATTTATTTTTTATCCTTCCATTGAACCACCGTGCAAAAGCAATATTTAATTTTTGTTAGGTGGTTTTCATAAAATGTAAATGTATTCTTACTTTTGGGTTTTGAGTTATTACATGACCATTTACCAGACGGGTATGAACAATTTTTGTCCATGTGTGTATTTTGCATGGTCTGAGTAGCTTTTAATATTTCAGAAGCTTAGATGGAGTTTTTTGACTATTGCTTTACATATTTTTAAGGAACTTTTTTGTTTAGGGTTTCCATGTCAACAGGATTGCATCACAGAATTATTTTCAGCTAGGTATGTATGTGTTCTTTTTGTTGTGTCTTTAGTATGGGGATTATTCCCTTGTTTCAGTTCCTTGGGCAAAAGGAACTGAAAGAGAGTAAGGATTCAAGAAACTGACTTTTGTTCACACGCAATATCCTCTGCTCACACCCTGCACACAGTCTCTCTATCAGTAGCTGATGTGGGTGTCTCATGCAAAGGTGTATGTAACCTTAAAGGGATTTTCCCACGAACCAAAATTCCTTTCTGAGGCCTGCTCATAATTTCAGCAGCTCTACCCCATTCATTTTATGGGAGTTCCGAGTATAGCCACACACATTAGTTTGGCTATTTTCAGAGCTGCCATATAAAGAACGAGGTGAACTGCACAACCATGGCCATCTTCCTGACCTCAGAAACGGATTGTGCTTTGTAACACAACACCTTTTAAGGGTATGTTCACACTTGACGGATCTGCTACGGATTTCGATTCAGATTTGTGAATGTGAGAATTCTGCTTCAGATTTTTTTTTTTTTTTTAATGACTTCAATAGGAGAATGCAAAATATGCAGTTAAAGCTTTCCCACAGATTTTATTGTAGAAATCTCAGCAGTAAAATCAGCAACTAATTAGCAACAAAATCTGCAACAAAATCTGAAGCATATCTCTCCCATGTGAATGTATTCTTGGGGTATGTTCACACAGCGTAATTTCGGCGAGTATTTGTGCTTAATACGCTAGATGCACGCCACAATTACGGTAATCAATAGCTCTCATAGAGAACTATGGCGGGCTAAACGGCGCGACTCCCAAAACACCCTGCCTATGGCGGTGAATACTGTACGCGCCTTATATAATAGAGAGAAGCTGAGCTCTGTGATATAAACCTATAGAGGAAGAGAAGCTGAGCTCTGTGGTATATAGGGTTATGTGATGGAGGAGAGAAGCTTAGCTCTGTATATACACTCACCGGCCACTTTATTAGGTACACCATGCTAGTAACGGGTTGGACCCCCTTTTGCCTTCAGAACTGCCTCAATTCTTCATGGCATAGATTCCACAAGGTGTTGCAATGATGCTCAATTGGTACCAAGGGGCCCAAAGAGTGCCAAGAAAATATTCCCCACACCATGACACCACCACCACCAGCCTGAACCGTTGATACAAGGCAGGATGGATCCATGCTTTCATGTTGTTGACTCCAAATTCTGACCCTACCATCCGAATGTCGCAGCAGAAATCGAGACTCATCAGACCAGGCAACGTTTTTCCAATCTTCTACTGTCCAATTTCGATGAGCTTGGGCAAATCGGAGCCTCAGTTTCCTGTTCTTAGCTGAAAGGAGTGGCACCCGTGTGGTCTTCTGCTGCTGTAGCCCATCTGCCTTCAAAGTTCGCCGTACTGTGCGTTCAGAGATGCTCTTCTGCCTACCTTGGTTGTAACGGGTGGCTATTTGAGTCACTGTTGCCTTTCTATCAGCTCGAACCAGTCTGCCCATTCTCCTTTGACCTCTGGCATCAACAAGGCATTTCCGCCCACAGGACTGCCGCTCACTGGATGTTTTTTCTTTTTGGAACCATTCTCTGTAAACCCTAGAGATGGTTGTGCGTGAAAATCCCAGGAGATCAGCAGTTTCTGAAATACTCAGACCAGCCCTTCTGGCACCAACAACCATGCCACGTTCAAAGGCACTCAAATCACCTTTCTTCCCCATACTGATGCTCGGTTTGAACTGCAGGAGATTGTCTTGACCATGTCTACATGCCTAAATGCACTGAGTTGCCGCCATGTGATTGGCTGATTAGAAATTAAGTGTTAACGAGCAGTTGGACAGGTGTACCTAATAAAGTGGCCGGTGAGTGTATATGATTATATGATAAGGAGAGAAACTGATCTCTGATATATAGGGTTATATGATCGAGGAGAGAAGCTGAGCTATGGCATATATAGGGTATTTGATTGAATAACTGAATAAAAAGCAGAATAAATTTTTAAAGTAAAAGTACTCCCAATCCTGCCCACATACAGTGACTGACACTAGTAGAGTAAGCATGACTTTCACTGTCTGAGTCCTTTCAGGATTTTTCTGCTGTTTTACTCAAATTCGGTTTCAAATCGTATAAACCTATATACCACAGAGTTCAGCTTCTCTATTACATTCTGTTCTCGAATAGGAAACAGGTTCCCTTTAAATGTATAAAAAGTTGCAGGATTTAGGGCTGATGATATAGTACGATTTTGCAGTCCAGCTTTCAAACCGATTTATGATGTTTGTAATTGTTCATAGAAAATGTGGTGTTTTTTTTTTTTGGGGGGTTCCACACAGCAAATTTTTAATAGAATCGAATGCAAACTATTTATTTTTGATCCATTCGTTGCAGTTTATTTTTTGTGTGAAAGTGCCAAAGGCCGGGTGGTAGCCACAGAGTAGTAGAACGGTGAATTCACATGTGGCAGATTTGTTATGGACAAAATGCCTATAGAAAAAAACCCCAAACAGCTCATACTTCTGAGTGTGGTGGCTTTGGGCACACTTGTGCCTGATGCACAAAGCTTTTATGTTTAGTACAAAGGACAAACAAAGTTCAACTGTTTGCCCATAGGTTATTATGGCCCTATTTAGTGGGGCCTGGAACAGTGGAGATGGGAGAGGTGGGAACTAGTTTATTTTTTTTATTTTATTGCACTGAGGATTTAAAGCCATATTTAAAAAGTAGTGAAAAACCCCAATAACCTCAGAATAATATATGAACGATATGAAGCAGTGTGTTTTTTTTTTTTCTCTCAATACAGCAGATTCTAATGCAAATTATTTCTTCCTATCTGACACTAGCTTGTGCTGTCCTCAGCAAGGTGGGCATAACCTATGTGACAGGTTCCCTTTAAGCCATTTGCTGGATTAGTGTCTCAGTAATTGCAGCAGTCTTTTCTCCCGTATTCCATTGTAGATTCACAACACCCTTCTCATAAGGTTGTCATACTAATGCATTAAGGACCTTTTTTCTCAGACTTCATTGGATTCTCTTGGAGAGAATCACTGCCATCTTTACATTTGGGCATGCTGGGCAGTTGCCCGTGGACTCCTTGAGCACAGGGACTGTATACTATACACAGATCCAAATTAACACTAACTTTCTACTTACCCGTCTTAACATATAAATTTCCAACCAACTTGGTAGAAACAGAAAAATTATGATTTGTAGGGGACGGTAGGCATGTCTGCGTTTGCAAGAGAAATGTTGTCATTTTTATTACTTTCAGTTTTATAAACATAGAATGTTATTTGCAGGAGGCATTTAATGGCTGGCGACAACAACTGCTGACAGCGATTTGATAATTTACATTTTTATTCCTGTGAGCGGTTGTGTAGGCATGGCCCAGTACACTGCTTTGTCCAGAGACCTAGAATGCTGTTAAAATGGGTCCTGGGGGAATACAAGCATTATATGGAATGCTAGATATATCATATCACACAATGGGTGTATAAAGATGGCTAATCAAAAATATGGATGTGTGAATAACTTCTGAAAATGACATTCATTGTTGGAGAACTATTTAATATGCACTGAATAAGGATCCTGGAACCTCGAATAGGTCATCCCACCAACATAGTTACAAAACGTTCTAGTCCATGTACAAAAAAGACCAATTTGTTATAAAATAAACCCTACAATGTGTGCAAGCATTTACTATTAATGCACAGCAGCTTTTTGTTTGCGCTAAAACATTTGCTACCGAACGGTAGACTAGGAATGTGACTTTATATGCCATGGAGACTCATGTGTTTTATGCTGCATTTTGTACTTATTAATTTGATTGCATATGATCTCGTTGATCGCTATTTAGCGGCCTTGTCGGTTGTATTGAAAAATAATAAAAACTTACAGTTGGGAAAAAAAATATTGTTGTGGGGTGGTACGCTAAAAAGAAAGCGCAATTGGTGGTTTTATTTTTATGGCGGTCACATTGGGTATAAATGATGTGCTATCTGTATTCAGCAGATTCATACAATTACGGTGATACCAAGTTCTTTGAGTTTTAGTTTGGTTTAGGTACTTTTTAAAAAGAAATTAAAACGTTTTTACTTTTTAAATTTACGAGTTTTTTTGCAGGCTGAAATGTATTGGAACTACGTTGTGATACATTAAACTTTTTATTTTTTTACAATTTTTTGAAGATGCATAATAACTAAGAAAATATAATTTTGGCATTGGGTATTCACCATACGGGATAAATAATTTGTTACTAAGGCCATGTTCACACGGCTTAAAATGGGCCGTATTTCGGTCCGTAATTACGCGCCGAAGTGCGCCAATTACGGGCCGAAAACGGCCCATTCATTACGGTAATTCACAGTTCTCATAGAGAACTATGGATTACATCTCCTCTTTGCCGGGCGGGGAGATAATTGACATGTCACTTTCTAGCGGCGTATACGCGCCGCTAGCAGTGATTGTCTAGGGGCCAGCGAAGTGCGGCCCCCCCGCTCACTCTCCCGCCCCCGTCCACACGCCGTAATTGCGGGGCGTAATTACGCCCTGCAAATACACCGTGTGAACATAGCCTTAAGTGTAATCGTATTGCCACATCTGTAAAAGCCAAATCTATATAAACTTTTTTTTTTTTATTATTTTATTTGTGATGTGGCAAAAGGAGATTTGATTTAAAATCATTGCTCAGAATGAGCGTTGTCTGCATATGTTTCTGCAGGACGAAACAATTGATATTTGTGTGTATGTATATATGTGTGTATGTACGTGTATATACATATGTATATGTATCGTTCTGAGCAATAATTTTAAATCAAAGCTAATCAAATTAGTGTTAAATTTCGATCTGTGTATAGATTAGCATACGGTCCCCATGCTCATGGAGCAACTGCCCAGCATGCCCAAGTAATCAGATGGCAGCGCTTCTCCCCGAGTCAATCCAATGAAGTATGTGTGTTGTGTAGTGTGTGTGTGTGTGTGTGTGTGTGTGTTAATATATTATATATATAATATTTATATATATATATATATATATATATATATATATATATATATATATATATATATATATAAATAATATGGTATGCCATTAACTGCAATAGGGGGAATACCCCTTTAATAAAGGGATTTCACATAATTTATTTGTTAGGGGCCTTAAAGATTATATTTGTAATGATGGGAGCAGTAAAAATAAGCACTTTTGCAATTGGTTTGTATTACATAAATCATTTTGTATAGTAGCCATGAGCTAATCTGTGTGTTCTACACCGAAGACTGCAGCCTGGGGGTTGGGCCACAACCCCTTTACTGTGATTGGCTGCCTGATATTTAGTGTAACCCCCTGGACAGGACACCCCCCCTGTGCAGTGATTGGCTGTCCTGTGCTCTCTGTCCCCTCTCCCCTCTGAACTGTGTAAAACTGAAAATTAAACTGCTCCTTTCCAGGGACAGCTCTGATGTGAAGGATCAGGGCAATGCGGGACTCGCTCCCTCCACCCATATAACACACATATAATAGACTCTGCTAGACACAATTATAAGATGTCGCTTTATGTAAGATTAGGGGCTGTACAGTCATGGCCAAAAGTTTTGAGAATGACACAAATATTATTATATTTTCACATGATATTTAGCCCTGAGGTTTTTAAGTGTGTTTTTCAGATGTTTTTATCACATACAGAAATACAAGTGCAATCATATTATGATTAACAAAAGCTTTTATTGACTGTTAGAATGAGTTAATGCAGCAAGTCAATATTTGCAGTGTTGACCCTTCTTCTTCAGGACCTCTGCAATTCTCCCTGGCATGTTCTCAATCAACTTCTGGACCAAATCCTGACTGATAGCAGTCCATTCTTGCACAATCAATGCTTGCATTTTGTCACAATTTTTTATTTTTTTTTGTCCACCCGTCTCTTGATGATTGACCACAAGTTCTCAATGGTTTTATGATCTGGGGAGTTTCCAGGCCATGGACCCACAATCTCTGTTTTGTTCCCTGAGCCATTTAGTTATCACCTTTGCTTTATGGCTAGGTGCTCCATCATGCTGGAAAAGGCATTGTTGATCACCAAACTGCTCTTGGACGGTTGGGAGAAGTTGTCTTGGAGGACATTCTGGTACCATTCTTTATTCATGGATGTGTTTTTAGGCAAGACTGTTAGAGAGCCGATTCCCTTGGCTGAGAAGCAACCCCACAGATGAATGGTTTCTGGATGCTTTACAGTTGGCATGAGACAAGACTGGTTGTATCGCTCACCTTGTCTTCTCCGAACAAGCTGTTTTCCAGATGTTTCAAACATTCGGAAAGGGAATTCATCAGAGAAAATGACTTTACCCCAGTCCTCAGCAGTCCACTCCCTGTACCTTTGGCAGAATATCAATCTGTCCCTGATGTTTTTTCTGGAGGGAAGTGGCTTCTTTGCTGCCCTCCTTGACACCAGGCCTTGCTCCATGAGTCTCCGCCTCACAGTGCATGCAGATGCACTCACACCTGCCTGCGGCCCTTCCTGAGCAAGCTCTGCGCTGCTGGTAGCCCGATTCCGAAGCTGAAAACACTTTTAAGAGACGGTCCTGGCGCTTGCTGGTCTTTCTTGGGCGCCCTGGAGCCTTTTTGGCAACAATGGAACCTCTCTCCTTGAATTCCTTGATGATGCGATAGATTGTTGACTGAGGTGCAATCTTTCTAGCTGCGATACTCTTCCCTGTTAGGCCAGTTTTGTGCAGTGCAATGATGACTGCACGTGTTTCTTTAGAGATAACCATGGTTAACAGAAGAGAAACAATGATGCCAAGCACCAGCCTCCTTTTAAAGTTTCCACTGGTGTGATTCTTACTTAATCATGTTAAATTGATCTCCAGCCCTGTCCTCATCAACACCCACACCTGTGTTAATGGAGCAATCACTGAAACGATGTTAGCTGGTCCTTTTAAGGCAGGCCTGCAATGAAGTGGAAATGTGTTTTGGGGGAAAAAGTTCATTTTCTAGGCAACTATTGACTTTGCAATTAATTGCTGTTAAGCTGATCACTCTATAACATTCTGGAGAATATGCAAATTGCCATTATAAAACCTGATGCAGTAGACTTTGTAAAAATTAACATTTGTATCATTCTCCAAACTTTTGACCATGACTGTCTATATTATTATTTACACCCATGCAGGTATTCTGGTAACGAGGATTGGAGCCTGAGAGGGAGGTGACAGCTCTCCGGGCATGAGAACAGACCACTGCAGGAGGTCCGCATAGCTGTGACATCCTCTCCCTTCCACACAGAATGAACAGGACTGGGAGGAAGCAGGGATGGGGGAGGGTGGGGGGGGGAAGGGAAGATGAGGTTACCAATTCTCAGTGAGGGAAGACACGCCTACTGGGAGGAGAGATCTGACTCTGAATTTGAAGTTGTAAATCACAAGGCATTATGGGAAAGGGGCTGAGAAGCCCACAGCGCCCTCGGTTGGTTGTAACAAATCCTCAATTTGCTTTTGACCCAACGAGTCTTGAAAAGCAAAAAGGATTTTTTAGCCAAGCCAGTATCTCTCATCTACAGACAACGCTGTTTCGGGATTTTTGTCCCTCTTCAGTGTAGAGCAGAGAAGATACTAGCTGGCTGTGTGGGAGGCATCGGGTAGCTCAGGAAGGGAAAATCTCTCCTTAAGGAGAGCACCTTTGAAGTTGTAAGAGAGAGAAAACTCAAGTTGCCTGTGAAAGCCTGTAGTGAGAAAACCCCTTTAATCCGGTAGTCAACCATTCAACTTTTTAAAAGGAACCTATCACATACAGTTGAAACCAGAAGTTTACATACACTATATAAAAAGACACATCTGCAAGTTTTTCTCACTATCTGACATGAATCAGAGTAAACCTTACCCATTTTAGGTCAATTAAGATTACCAAATTATTTATATTTGCCAAATGCCAAAATATTGAGAGATTTTTTTAAGGCATTTTTATTACTTTCTGCAAAGTCAAAAGTTTGCATACATTTCATTAGCATTTTGTAGCATTGCCCTTAAACTGTATGACTTGGGTCAAACATTTTGGATATCCCCCACAAGCGTCTCACAATATAGTTGATAGACATTTTGGCCCATTCATCCTGACAGAACTGGTGTAACTGAGCCATGTCTGAAGGTCGCCTTGCTCGCACCTGCCTTTTCATCTTTGCCCATAAATTTTCAATAGAATTGAGATCAGGGCTTTGTAATGGCCACTCCAAAACATTGACTTGGTTGTCCTTCAGCCACTTTGTAAGGTTACGTTTTTGAAGCCACAACCAGTATATCATAAATGTAGGAAAGGCTGAGACTTCTCCTTGATTCCATTCTTGGTTTTGGCTTTAAAAACTGAACATGTAAATACAGCCTTAAAGGGGTTGTCTCATCTCATAATTTCATAGGATGCATGAATGAAATAATGCTGCTTTCCTCTGTCACTTCCTGGTCAAGCTGTCTGTAATTAGCATATGAGCTCTGTGTATTCAGACCTCTCTGCTTATTAGTCTAGATTAGCTAAATTACCTTCTACCAGGACAGGAGAAGCTGCTGAGCTAAACTAAACAGTAGTAATTTCAGTTTTTTGTCTGAAAGTTCAGATCACACACAAGCTCTCACTGCTGGCCGTGACCTGTGTGATGACGTCCCTCCCTACTATCAGATAGAAAAACAGCAGGGCAGAAGAAGTACACAGGTCAGTCACTTGGGAAACCAGACAGAGCTCAGAAGGTGATAAAATCACTTGTAGCTTCTTAACAAAAAAAAAAAAAATGAACAAAGCAATATATTTGGAAAACGTTTTCATTTAGTGTCCCCTACATGTTGAAAGCTAATCTTTGTAGCAAGACGACCCCTTTAATCACATTTAAAAGATCAATACCTAGAAAACCCTAAATTCTTATGGGTGTTTGTTTTGACTGCTGTCATGAGTTTTCTTTTTATTTTTTCTATTATATAGGGTGCCATGCCAGCTCTTATACTTGTGCACAGTTGCATTGTGGCAGGCTTTCTTGTGTCAGCCCTCACTAGGAGTTTGACTTCTTTATCAGTGCCAAGGAATGAAGTCTGTAGTATTCCTCCCTAGGCTCTCCTTGTGCACGATGTGGTTTGGGCATATGAGTTAGTTGTTGGCTCTACCTTTATCGTCCAGCTGTTGGTATAAAGTAGCTGTCTGCTCCTGTGTGTCAGACAGACGGGTGCTGGGCTGCCCAC
The DNA here is from genome assembly GCA_025379985.1 of Phyllomedusa bahiana. Classification (NCBI taxonomy): domain Eukaryota; kingdom Metazoa; phylum Chordata; class Amphibia; order Anura; family Hylidae; genus Phyllomedusa; species Phyllomedusa bahiana. The sequence continues at coordinate 70,713 of JAODAL010012032.1, read as the reverse complement.
TTCCTCTGAGCTCTGGTGGGATTCTGTGCCAGGCCTTTGTCTGGATACGGACTGATTCATAGATGAAACCCTCAGTGTCTGAGAGATAAAGCCCAGCTAATAAGTTGCAGGTGCTGTTAGGTGAGCGTCGTCTGTCCTTTCCCACTGGGTACTTGGCAGGGTCGTTGTTTTTGCCTATGACTGTACATATGATAAACAGCTAGGCTTAGACATTTACAGGGCACGCACGTCAGCTGACATGAAACAACTGTCTATACAAGTCTTCTGCTTCCAACCAGAGCTCGCGAAATGCACTGCTGCTCTATTGCACAAGAATCCTCACACAGACCATTATTCTCAAGCTTTTTTTTATGAAGTTACACTTGACTATAATGTCAACAGCTCGCAGCAATTAGTCCACTTAACTGGTCACCTCAATGGACTAGTCCCATCAGATATCTTTAAGTGTGCTTGTGGGAGACCCGGATCTGTCCATTCATGTCATGTAAAATGTGGCTGCATATGAATGGTAAATCTATTAAAAAAAAGATTGCATGTACACACATTAGATTACATTACTTTTCAGGGCCTGTAAAAGAGAACTGGACTGTAAAGGACCAGTGATCATCCTTCCCTAACTGATTTGCTATAACGGATCTGTGAAGGAGATTGTAACTGATCCCGACAGATCAGCTCTGTCGGTCATGGATCCTGTAAAAACACTGTGAACTAACTCTTTCAGTAATGAGGACTGTGGATGTGGACGCTTTACAATAAAATACCAATGGTTGTGTGATCCCTGAATATGGCGCTGTACTTTTTAATTTTGGCCCACTGTGTATTTGCGTTTGACAGCTCTGCGCTACTTAAAGATGACCCAGCACCCTGAAACTAAACTGCAGCACGGTGGCCAAGACCATACAGCAGTTTAACAAGACAGGGTTCACTCAGAACAGGCATCGCTATGGTCGACCAAAGAAGTTGAGTGCACGTGCGCATTGTCCTATCCAGAGATTTGTCTTTTCAAAATAGATGTATGAGTGCTGCCAGCATTGCTGCAGAGTTGAAGGGGTGGATGGTCAGCCTGTCCGTGCTCAGACAAGACGCCACACAAGGCATCAAATTGGTCTGCATGGCTGTCATCCCAGAAGTAAGTCTTTTCTAAAGATGATGCACAAGAAAGCCTGGAAACTGTTTGCTAAAGAGAAGCCGACTAAGTGTGTGGATTCCTGGAACCATGTCTTGTGGTCTGATGAGACCAAGTTTCCCATTTATTTGGTTTAGATGGTCTCAAGTGAGTGTGGCGACAACCAGGTGAGTAGTACAAGACAAGTGTGTCTTGTCTACAGTCAAGCATGGTGGTGGGAGTGTCATGGTTTGGGGTTACATGAGTGCTGCAGGTTGTGGGGAGCTACAGTTCAGGGAACCATGAATGCCAATATGTACTGTGAGATACTGAAGCAGAGCATGAACCCCTAGCTTTAGAAACTGGACCGCAGGACCGTATTCTAACATAATGTTCCTAACCACACCTCCAAGACGACCACTGCCTTGCTAAAGAAAATGAGGGTGAAGGTGCTGGACTGGTCAAGCATGTCCTCCGACCAAAACCCCTATTGAGCATCTGTGGAGCATCCTCAAACGGAAGGTGGAGAAGCATAAGGTCTCTAACATCCACCAGCTCCGTGATGTTGTCATGAAGAAGTGGAAGAGGATTCCAGTGGTAACCTGTGAAGCTCCAATGAACTCCATGCCCAAGAAGTTAAGGCAGTGCCTGAAAATAAGGGCTTGTTCACACGGAGTTTTCACTCCGTGTTACTAGCGCTTTGTAGATCCGTCTTGGGGACTTACAGAGAGGACCCCAAGACGAATCTAAACAATTATCAGTGACTTTATCACTGCTCGCTATTAGGAAGACGCAGCGGCGTTCAGATGAGAGATCGCTGCTGCGTGTTTCAAAGGCGCCGCTCGGGTCCGTCTTGAAAAGAATTGACATGCAATTCTTTTCAAGACGGACCCGAGCGGCACTTTTGAAACACGCAGCGGCGACCTTTCATGTGAGCACCATGCTGCTTGTTCGTCATTGCAAGCAATGATAAAGTCACTGCTAATTGTTAGATCCGTCTTGGGGTCCGCTCTGTCGGTCCCCAAGACGTTTCTACAAAGCGCTTGTAACACGGAGTGAAAACTCCGTATGAACAAGCCCTAACAGTGGCCACACAAAATATTGACACTTTGGGCACAATTAGTCCATTTTCACTTAGGGGTTTACTCACTTTTGTTGCCAGCAGTTTAGACCTTGATGGCTGTGTGCCGAGTTAATTTACAAGTTGTACACAGATCACTTTATATTGTCTCAAAGTGTCATATCTTCTGTGTAAATATGACTGTGCTTTCATCTGTCACTTACAAAAACCGCTGTAGTGGATTAGAAAAAAATAACAAACTTGGCTGCTGCTCTGTTTTCTAATGAATTTTACATGTAAGGCCTCGTTCACACGGCATATTCTGCTGCGTATTGGCGCCGTACTGCGCGCCGGATTTGCGCTTCAGTACGGCGCCAATCCGCGGCAGCAATTACGGTAATCCACTGCTCTCATTGAGAACAGTGGAATCCGTTGCTCCTCCCCGCTCGGCGAATCCGCCGCGGGGGGAGAAAGTGACATGCACATTATTTACGGCGCGGGCCCCGCCATAAACAATGCATTGTCTTGGGCCGGGAGCGGCGCCCCCGCCGCCTCCGGCCCCGCCCCTTATTCTCGGCAGATTTGTGAGCTCAATACGGCGCACAAATCCGTCGGGAATAAGCCGTATGAACACGGCCTTACGCTTGTCAAGTTTTTCTGTTTCTAACAGACTAAAGCAGAAAACGCAACGGAATCCATGACTCTGCTAGGAAATGTCACAAATCCCTTGTGAAACGGAAACATCCGATGCCAACTGATTTTCCATCCGTAATATGACCTCTATCAATGGAGAAATGAAGCTATATTTCTCTATTAAGCAATGGGTTTCCATCACAACCTCTCATTGAAGGGTACAACTACCACGTTTCTGCATAATGATAAGAATGGGGATGGCGTGTAAAACTACATCTGTCCACTTTATTATACACATGTAGGATTATTGATGTGTGTAGCTTTATCCTACATTGTGGTGCTACAGATCAGAAGAGTGTAGATAATGGAAATATATGATCTATCACAAGCACATACTATTTTACAGAAAACATATGGCACTGACCACTTCTAGTGCCTTGTACGTTCGTGGTTGGAGAGTAGTCTGAAGTTGGCTGTCAGCACAAGATATCATCCCTTGTTTCTTTAACATTTATGGATCACATTGTAATTCTTTATATCTAAAGGATGGATCTATAAGTTCTGTGCAACCTTCACAACAAAATAGATGTCAAGCATCTATGATTTAGGGAGACGAGCGGTTCTGTGCCACCATGGCTGCATTACATCAGCATCATGAATATCCTAAATGGTTCTGCTGAATGTGTCATGTTGGGTGGTATCCATGTTATCTCCGGAAAAAATAAAACACGGAAAAAAAATAAAAAGTATTTGATACACAGGCGATTTTGCTAATTTTTCCCACCTACAAAGAACGGAGAGGTCTGCAATTTTATGTTAGGTACACTTCAACTGTGAGAGACCAGAATCTAACAAAAAAAAAATCCAGAAGATCACATTGTATGCTTTTTGAATAATTAATTTGCATTTTATTGCATGAAATAAGTATTTGATCGCTTACCAGCCAGCAAGAATTCTGGCTCTCGCAGACCTGTTAGTTTTTCTTTAAGAAGCCCTCCTACTCTGCACTCGTTACCTGTATTAATTGCACCTGTTTGAGCTCATTACCTGTATAAAAGAAGCCTGTCCTCACAATCCATCACACTCCAACCTCTCTACCATGGCCAAGACCAAAGAGCTGTCTAAGGACACCAGGGACAAAATTGTATACCAACAGAAGGCTGGGACGGGCTACAGGACAATAGGCAAGCAGCTTGGTGCAGAGGCAACAACTATTAGGAAATGAGTACAAATGTATTTTTATTTTAGAGCGCCATTATAACCATAGCGCTGTACAAGCCAAGGGGTCCAGGTACGTACTATAAGATAAATACATCACCACAGAAAATTACAGAAATGTCCTTGTTTTTTTGATTGAGTTGCACATTTATCAAGAGTATCAGGGAAAAATGGTCTTTGTTGCCCATTGCAACTAATCATGTATCCGCTTTCATTGTTTAAACTGCTCTGGAAGAATTGAAGCTGAGCTCTGACCGATTGCCATGGTCAACAAGGACAGCTTTAGGGTATGATCACACTGCTTAATTGCGGGGCGTACAGTACGCCCCGCAATTACACCGGGTGTTCGGGAGCTTGAGCTCGCGTACTCCCGTGGCGGGGGGAGGAGGGGTTGGGGAGTGATAGCCCGCCGGCCCTATAGACCGACATTACTCGCTGTGCGTAAGCGCCGTGAATAAATGCCATGTCAATTATCTCCCTGCTCTTACAATACGGGGAGAGGAGGCACACTCCATAGTTCTCTGTGGAACTGTGGATTACCGCAATGATTGGGGCGCATTTCGCTCGGTACGCTCTCAATACGTGGCGAAATGCGTCCCAAAATAAGTCGTGTGAACATAGCCTTACTGTTAACAGTTTTGATAAATGTGGTCCATTGTTTTTCATGTAGGCCTACACCTGCTGATTGTTCCTGCACATTGAGGCCTTAGGGTCTGTGCACACTGTGCTAGAGCTGTACATTTAGCATACACTTTGGAAGTGCTTCCAATGTATATGCCAATTTGTGTATAGAAAACTGATTTTTTATTTATTTTGCCATATATTTGGGTACACAGCTGTATCTGCCACATGTGTATTGCAGAGTATACTTTTGGTGTTATGTCTAAACATAAGGGAATGTTCATGCGGCTGATTTGAAAACATTGTGACGCAGATTCAATGCTAAATCTGCATCAGAATCGCCATCCAGTGCAATCTGCCTCACATTTTTTTCTGATGAAAAATCTGCATTGCTGGAGAAACCACGCTGATTTTCTGTGTCATGGATTTATTTTCAGAGCTGAATCTTAGTGCTCACCTAATATTTTGGAGCCTGAATATCTGCCTCTAAAACCAGCGTCAAATCCACGTCAGAAAATAAGAAATTTTCAAAATCTGCACTTACTGACGTGGATTATCAGGATTGGCACCAAAATTTCCAGTGTTGAAAATCCGTGTGTAGACTAAATGTATGCCCCAAGTGCGGATTCGGCAATAAGACTGCTATAATATCACATGATGGAGGCCCTTCTTTTTGTGTTTTTTGAAGGAAGGGAAGATGTGGTTGCAAACACAAATTAAAGGTTGTCTATTGCAAAAAAAAAAGTATTTGATACAAAGGCGACTTTGCTAATTTTTCCCACCTACAAAGAATGTAGAGGTCTGTAATTTTTATCGTAGGTTACTTCAACTGTGAGACTGAATCTAAAAAAAATATCTAGAAAATCCCATTGTATGATTTTTGAATAATTAATTTGCATTTTATTGCATGAAATAAGTATTTGAGCACCTACCAACCAGCAACAATTCTGGCTCTCACAGACCTGTTAGATTTTCTTTAAGAAGCCCTCCTACTCTGCACTCATTACCTGTATTAATTGCAACTGTTTGAACTCATTACCTTTATAAAAGACAATCAAGCACACTCCAACCTCTCTACCATGGCCAAGACCAAAGAGCTGTCTAAGGACCCCGGGACAAAATTTTAGATTTGCACAAGGCTAGGATGGGCTAAATGAAAATAGGCAAGCAGCTTATTAAGAAGGCAACAACTGTTGGCGCAATTTTTAGGAAATGGAAAAAACACAAGATGACTGTCCATATTCCTCGGTCTGGGGCTTCATGCAAGATCTTGAGTCGTGAGGTAAGGATGATTGTCAGAAAGGTCAGGAATCGGCACAGAACTACATGGGAGGACCTGATCAATGACCTGAATAGAGCTGGGACCACTGTCTCAAAGATTACCGTTCGTAACACACTACACCGTCATACAAAAAAAAATTCCAAAAAGTGTCCCTCCAGCAACAAGAAGAAAAAGGCAAATCTTTGAAAAAATAATCCTGTAAAAAAAGTAATATTTATCCAAAAAGATAAAAAACAGGCATAAATCCAGATGAGCAAAAGTTAATCAGCGCCCACAACAACGCGTTTTGGAATCAAGGTCCTTATTCATGGCATAAGAGCTTGTCTATGTCTGTTTTTTATCTTTTGGATAAATATTACACTTTAAACAGGATTATTTTTTCAAAGATTTGTCTTTTTCTTCTGGTAGCTGGAGGGACACTTTTTGGTGTTGTTTTTTGTATTATGCTTCAGTGACTACTCCTCATTTCTCCGTGTCAACCAAGGAATGAAGACTTCATTATCCTGGTGAGCTGGGCGTTGTTCATTTTGCTTAGCACACTACATGGTCATGGATTAAAATCCTGGAGGACACGCAAGGTCCCCCTGCTCACGCCAGCACGTTTCCAGGCCTGCCTGAAGTTTGCCAATGACCATCTGGATGATCCAAAGGAGGCATGGGAGAAGGTGATGTGGTCAGATCAGACCAAAATAGAACTTTTTTGGATCAACTCCGCTTGCCATGTTTGGAGGATGAAGAATGATGAATATAACCCCAAGAACACTGTCCCAACCGTGAAGCTTGAGCGTGGAAACATACTTTGAGGTTGCTTTTCTGCAAAGGGGACAGGACGACTGCACCATATTGAAGTGAGGATGGATGGGGCCATGTATTGCAAGATTTTGGCGAACTACCACTTTTCCTCAGTAAGATCTTTGAAGATGGGTCGTGGCTGAGTCTTCCAGCATGACAATGACCCGAAACACCCAGCAATGGCAACTAAGGAGCGGCTCCGTAATAAGAATTTCAAGGTCAAAATCCGTGTTCAAAAGTAGAAAACGATCCAGCACTTCCAGTTATATTCTTAAAAGATCCATTCTTTATTGGCAATCCGTTAAAATAGCATAGCATGTCACAGCGGCATAAAAAGGCTGACGCGTTTTGGGTAGACCAAGCTACCCCTTACTCATAGCAAGCAATCTGCGTTGTCTAAATGATGACACTGATTTTACATAGGGTACACTCTGTTTGGACACTGATTCTAGGCGCGGAATCTGCCCCCTAAACCCATTATTTAAACACCCGCTGAGACTCAACTGATCCAGCTCTACACTGTCCTCATGCTCCACTGGCCTTTTTATTTTTTCTGAGGAGTACATCATCGTTGATAGTATGTGATGGTTGTAGCAAATCAGCGGCTGCAGCAGTGTCGTCACCATTTAGTGGTGGACAGAGGACTTGCAGAATGTGAGGACACGAAACACTGGATTGAGGGGAAAGGTGAGTAAAAGTGTTTTTTTTTTTTTTTAAATAAGCTGCATTATGCTAAAAATAAAATTTTGATGTAAACAAACCCTTTAAAGGGATTGTCTCACTGCAAGAATTGCTTTTTATGTTGTAGTCACTTTGCAATATGTGTCCAGTAACAGTGTCCAACCTATTCCTCAATATTCCCTCTTGTATGGGCTGCATCAGCTCCTCAGGTCGCTATAGCTACAGACCTGTTTGACCTCTCCTGATAGGCTGCCAGTGCTGGTCGCTATAGCTACAGACCTGGTGTCCTCAGCAGCTCATCACTGCAGACCAGTAGAAGCCAGTAAACACTGAATTCAAAAATGAAACCGAGAAAACAGGACTGCTGTATGATGAATTGATGATGTGGGACAACCCCTTTAAGTACTGTAATTTGTGAGGCTCACCCTGCATGGATAAAACTTGTTTTTCCAGTCCATCCTACAGATTCTGGATTGAGTAACATTTGAGAAAATTGGAGGCCAAGTCAACACTATTTATCATGTTTCTCAAACCATTCTGGACAACTTTGGCTGTGCGGCGGGGCTCATTATCATGTTAAAGTCGCCAATGTCATTAGATAATATAGTTGCTATGAAGAGGGTTATGCTTAGTCTGCAACAAAGTATGTATGAAATTAACCTCTTCATTCGTGTCAAGACCCAAGGTTTTCCAGTGGAACATCACCCAGAACATCACATTGCCTTTGCCGGCTTCCCTTCTTAATTTATTACATCCTGTTGCCATCTCTTCAGTAGGTTGTGGACACACCCAGTCATCCAGAAAGTGTGATTCATTAGACCAGGCTGCCTTCTTTTGCTTCATCATCAAGTTCTTAGGGTCACATGTCCATTATAGATGCTTTTGGTGGTGGCCAGTAGTTCTGTGGGTTCTGACTCCTTCTTATCATAGCCAGCATTTTACAGCAATAAGTGTCACGCTATATGGGCTAATCTTTGTTACCCACAGGCGCTGATAATTCCTGGGAGCCCAAAATTCAACGGTTCTCTTTCCACCACTGTGTTTTGGAAATATCCCACAAGGCCCTCCATTTTAAAGATGGGCTAACCCAGTCATCTAGCCTTGACAGTTTGACCCTTGTCGATCAGATCCTTAAAGGGGTTTTGTCAGGAAGTGACTTCCTTACCTATTATCTGCTCAGAACAGAAGATAAATCATGCTGTGTCATGAACTGCTGTAGGGGAGAGAGAGAGAGGGGGCCCGAGCAGAGCGAGTAAGCAAGGGAGCATCTGCAATGTTTACTAAGATAATTACATTACAACTAGTGGATTCTCTATACAGCAGAGAGCCTCATAAGCAATGCAAACACGCAAGTGCGGCCAGATCAGCTCCTGGTCGTGTCTAATGTAAACTTGTAAGTAACTAAGGGAATGTAAAGAAAGCTGTAGCTCTCACAGGCTTCGCTTTTTGTAATCACATTTATTTCGAAAAATGATTAAATACCCATTTTGGAGGATCCCACGTCAACATTACATCGTGGCAAAACCCCTTTAAGCTAGGTCTACACAGCACTGGATTTTTGTCGTTTTTTAAGTCGATTCAGTACCCTGCACTGGGTAGACTAAAGTAGAAAATCCGTGCGGTCCAGCAATTTGAAAATGCCGTCGGATTAGGGCGCCATTTTCTAATTGCTGTGTGCATCTAGCCTTACTCCAATGTACCCCCCTTCCCGTCATGCTACCAGTGGATTAACTTCAAGAACTGTTCTGTTGCTTCCTAATGTATTCACACCTTGACGAGTGCATTGTCAGGAGATAATCAGTATTATTCACTTTACCCGTCGGTGGTTTTTAATGGAGGACTAGTGTATACTTTTGATATCATTCAGTAACTCTTAGGCCGTGTTCACACGGCTTATTCCCGACGGATTTGTGAGCCGTATTGAGCTCACAAATCCGCCGTGAATAAGGGGCGGGGCCGGAGCGCGGCGGGGGCGCCGCTCCCGGCCCCATAGACAATGCCTTGTTTACGGCGCGTCCGCGCCGTAAATAATGTGCATGTCACTTTCTCCCCCCGCGGCGGATTCGCCGAGCGGGGAGGAGCGACGGATTCCACTGTTCTCTATGAGAGCAGTGGATTACCGTAATTGCTGCCGCGGATTGGCGCCGTACAGCAGCGCAAATCCCGCGCGCAGTACGCCGCCAATCCGTGGCAGAATAAGCCGTGTGAACGAGGCCTTAGGAACGTTCCAGTATATATTGCTACATTCCCATTGCTTGCTCTTGGTTTATGTCCTCTGCCTTACTTCTGGTGCTCCTCAGCTCTCCTGCTGGTCGCACAGTGTACTGCAGGAGCAGTTAGTCCATTCGGTGTCGTTCTCTCTCTCTCTTCCTTCCATTGTGTGTTGTGTCATTTCCTTAGCTGGATTGTGACTGAGAGCAGTGCTGCCTTGTACCTTTAGCAGACTCGCTGGCAAGGGGACGTGTTTATCCCTTTTCCTGGAGATTATCTGTGCAAGCGCTCTCTGACAGTTACAATAACAAGGGCTGTGCGTTGTGTTTCCCAGAGAAAGGGCCCTCTCTGCTGAAAGATGTATAGCACTAATTAGAAATACATAGCATCCGGCCACATGGCAGCTTTCTCCTCACCGCCCGCTTCCTGCTTTCAGACAACTTTGACGACAGTTGGTTTATGTTTTCCATGAGTATAATGTTCTCAGAGAAAGAAGAGAATGTGTCTGAGATTAGTGGGAAGACCTGGTCATTTATGACCTTCCTCTGCCCAGGTAGATTTATTACCTGTAGAAAGAGTCGCAAGTAAACCAAGCAGTGCCATGTGTGCCCGCTGTCATTATGAGGTCAGCAGAGTTCTCAATTGCCCATGTATTAGAGCTAGTCTCCGAATGTGAAAAACTACAGTACCACCATTTGACCTCTTTACACACAGTATTATAGCTGTGTAGTCTGTACTGTACCTATTAAATTAAACATGTGTTTCACATCTGAATTTCTATCATAGTTGTATTATACCTGTTATACACTAGTTGATGATTAAACAGCAAAAAAAAAAAATCTGCTCTCCTCAGGGTACTCCTTTGTTCACAATCTAAGAATTATATGCCTAGTTAAAGGGAATGTGTTAGCAGGAAACAATGTATTTAATGTTTTTATGTTAAACCCGTTTTTAAAGAATTTTTGGTTATGGTTTTTTGTTAAGTTTTTCATATCGCTATCAATATTTTTTTAAAAAACCCCTAAATTTTCTTGCAGTTTCCTTGAAAATTTGCTGTTTTTGGGGGAAAAATTTTTTCAAGCAGTTTTCCCTTTAATAAAGCACAGGCGGGGTTTACACTAAAAGGGGAAAACCAATGTGTTAGAAAAACCCGGAAATCCCCCTTTCCAATAGGAGATATTTCAGGGGCTCCCTTTTCTCCCCTCCCCCCCCACAGGGGGAACTTCTTCCGGGGTCACAGATCATATCAAAAGTAAACACTCCTAGGGAAAATAAAATTGGGGTTTTCTTTGCTTTGTTCACAGGCCCCTATTTTAAATGGAGATGCTGTAAAGGGCATTTTTTAAAATTTGTCGGGAAAAAGTTCTCAGGAAAGTTTGGGGCCCCCCGTAATTTTATACGGGAAAACCAAAATAAAAAAATTTTTCAGCCAGAAAAAACAAAAGGGCTAAGAAAGGAAGGGAATATGTACCCCTTTTTGTTTTTGTTTTTATTAGTAAAAGAAAAAATTGCCAATAGCATCCCTTTTTAGTGTTTCCCCCATTTTGTAAATTTTTTGGGGCCCTCTGTCCCCGGGTGGTTTTCCCCCCCCCCCCCCCCCCCCCTTTTGGTTAGGTTACTTTGATTTAATTTTTCTTGTTTTTTATTGTGTGGGGCCCCAATAGAGAATTATGGGAAAAAATTAGGGGCAGACTTATCAATACTGTAACTTAGACATTTGTAAACTTTAACTAGTCAGTCCATCTTTTAGGTTGAAAATGGGGGGGCGTGTTTAAAAACGTCTAGTTGGCTTACTTTTGGGGCCCCCCAAACCTTTTCCCAAAAAAATTTTGTTTGCACAGGCAACACACACAAAACCACCCCTCGGGGGCCACCCCCCTTTCCCAAAGTCCAAGCCCCCTTTTGTTAGACAAGGTGGGGGGGAAGGGGCAAAAAAACACACGGGCCCATGAAAATAAAGGGGGGTTGCCATTTTTTTTTGGTGCACTTTAAAGGCAAAAAGAAAATTTTTTATGAACAGGTGCACTCCAAACTTTGGCGCGAAAAAAAGTGTCTTTGTAATGCGCCCCCTTTTTAGGGGGGGTTCGGGGGGGGCGAAACCACACCCATGAATTAGACATATTTAGGTTTTTTTGGGCGCCAAAACCCTTTGGCACAAAAAAAATTTTGGGAACAGCGGGGACCGGGGTTTTTTAAAAGGGGGTGCGGCCCTTGGAACCCCCCGGAGTTGTTAAAAAAATTGGGGGTCCTCCACCGGCCCCCGTTATGTATGACTGCAGAAGAACAGGCCCGGAAATTCCCCATAAACTACACCCCCGGGTTTTTGCCTTTCCCCAAAAAAATTTTTACCTTGAAAAAGCTCCAAAAAAAAAATTTAAAAATTTTTTGGTTGTTTCTTTCAGCCCCCAAAAATTTCACCCACCGGGTCGCCCCCGTTTTTAAATGGTTTGGTTAAAAGGAATTTTTAAGGGGCCCCATATTTTTTTTGCTGCAAATTTTTGAAAAGAATTTGTTTGGTTTAACTGCCTTAAACAAACTGTAAAAAAACCCGATAGTTTTTTTGGGGATGCTTTGGCTGTTTTTCCCCGTTTTTTATACATGGGGTTTTAAAGACTTTTAGCTTCTTCCTGTCTTAGAGCTACCCCCCCGGTTAGGGAATCATATTTTTCCTTTATTTCGAACCAGACGGGCCATTATTTTTTTTAAAATGTATACCAAATAGGGCTAGGACCTTTAAAATTCAATATACCTCACATTTCATTGAAAGGCCTCCTTAGTTTTCAGTCTGATTTCTTTCGAATTCAACAAAAGGGGAAAAACAAAAATTTTGGTCCATTTTTCCCATCTGAGGGGCCAAATACTAAGCATTTCTTTTAAAATTCCTTTTGCTACTAGTAAAGGGCCCAAACCTTTTTAAACTTTTGAGCAAAATTTACGAGTGGCAAGGGCCCTATTTTTCCCATTTTGGAAATTGCACGCAGTGTTAAATAAAGTGGGGTTCCCGGGGGTTTTCTTTTCCATGGTGTCTTTCATTTTTTTTTTTAACAAGTTTTTTTATTAGGTTTCCTTTGTTTCAAAAAACTCCGGAAAGAAACAGCAAAAGCAAAATTTTTTTCCCAAGTTTTTAACAGGGGATTACAAGTTTTTCGTAGACCTATCATAGTGAAGAAATACAACTGTATACTTGTCAATAATCAGTACTGGAAACACATTTTAACTTTGTAAAAAAAACTTTTTTAGAGGGGACAGTCCCAATAGGCAAGCCCCATTTTTTTGGTTTTCTTAGCCCCCAAAAAAACATTTTTAAACCCAAATTTTTTCCCAATTTTTAAATTCGCGGGAGTTCACCAAAAATTGGCCCCAATTTTTTGGGGGAGGTTTACCCAAAACACATTTTTTAATGCCCCCTAAAAAGGCACATTCCCATAAAAGTAGCAATGTTTATTTTCGGTTTGCGCCTCCATAACACAATGCCCTTTCGAGGCGATTGCTACATTGGAAAAGGATATTTTAAAGCCCCTTCCGTTTAAGAAATGCCCCTTTTCGATAGGTGAATTACGTCACTAAAAATGTTTACGTTAAAAGGGGCCGCAATTTTGCGCAATGCCCCTTTTTTAGGCGCATTAAAGAAAACCCTTTTCATTAGATTTTTTTGCCCCCCTGGCTGGGGGACCAGAAAAGGTAGTGTCAGCCCTTGCTTTTCCCCAGCGCTGTGCCCCTTTTATTCTGAAAGGTGATTTTGTGTTTTTTGAAATTTTAATGCTAAAAATCTGCAGTTTCAGCCGAAGGGGGTCATTCGAAGAGTCCTTCAGAGTGCAGTTTTTTTAAACCCCCCCCAACCTAAAAAATGACAAACCTTTTAAAATTTGAAATAGGTAGAAACATGGAAAAACCCATCGTGGGGGAGCTAGCCTTTTGGGGGTGGAGCAAAACCCTTTACTCATAAATAAGATTTGAGGGTTAAAGGGTTTCTAAAACTGCTCCCTTCTTACAGAATGGGGGGCAAGTGGGGGAAAGCAGGTCGGGAAAACTAGCTTGTTTTTGGCCCCAACCCAAGGGGGCAAAAACCTATGGGAGGGTTTTTCTTTTAAGTTTACTATGAAGGGTATAACTGACACCAGTTTTTTTAAAAAGGGTTCGGGTTTTTTTTAAATATGTTTTAATGCGCCTAAAAACTGCCCCCTTGGCGGGGGGAAAATTTTTTCGGAATGTCCCCCTTTAATCTCCAAACATGGAGTAATGGGGAACGTCTTTTTGATTAAACCCATTAAATTTTTAAAGTGGGTTGTTGTTATTAATGGTTATCTTTAAACAATCAAACATTCGTGTATTTATTTAAGGTCGGGGGTCTCATTGCCCTCCCTCTCCCTAATCCAGAGAAACAATCGTTCCTTAAACCCCGCCCCCCGGTGGGTTCGGGGGAAGGCACCAAGGGTTTTGTTAATGGGGTTGTCCCCCCAATCTATAATCTGTTGCTGCAGGAAAAATCGGGTTTGCGGTCAAAATAATTTTTTGGGTGAAAGCTTCCCAAAAAAGCATGTTAAGGAAAAAAGGGCCCATGATGACATCCTTTAACAGAAAAAAATTGTGCTGCATGTGTTGCTTTTTTCTTTTCATTTTTTTAAAGGGGAATCTGTGTTTGGGAGGGGCCCTTCTCAGATGTAAACCGGGCCCCTTAATACGGGTTGGCCCTGCTTTTTCATTAAAGGGGTTTTTCTCATATATTGAATTTAATTTTCCCTCAGTCAGTTTTTTTGGGTTGAAATTTAAATTTAGGGGTTTTTTTTAACTACCCTTCTACTAGGGCTGGGGGAAAACCCAGGTCTTTGTGTATGGGAAAACCCTGAGGGGGCCGATGCAGCCCTTAAAAGGGAGGGGGGAATTTTGGGAAACAGGAAAAAAGGGACAATATTTTGGGGTTTCCTAAAGTGGGAAATTTTTTTTTGGGTGCAAGATCTTTAACAAAAAAAAAGAAAATCCTTTTTGGGGGGGGACAACCCGTTTACCCCTTTTTTTTCCTTGCTTTTTTGTATCCACTTTAAAAAAAACAAAAGTTTGGGTTTACTTTTGAAAAAAATGGTAAAAATTTTAATGGTTTCCCTTTTTTTGTTTTTAAATAAAAAGGTTTTTCCGTCGGGTTTAAGGGAAATTTGGGGGGGCAGGTAAATAGCCGGGGGTTTTAAAAAAAAAAAAATTTTGGTTTCCGCCGTTAATTGCCTGGTCGGGCCCTAACCCACCGCCTTTGTGGTTTAAAATTCCCTGTCCCCTGCACCCCCTTCCCCGCCCTTTTTACCTTACATTTCAGGGGAGGCCAGAAAGGGGGTTTGAACCAGATTTTCTTTGTATTCAAAAATCCCACTCTCAAAAGGGGTATGTATTGCCTTTCAAAAACTTTCTGTTTTCTTTTTAAAAAAAAAAATCACACTCGGGAATTTCTTAAAGGGAAACCCGGAATTCCCAGAAGGGCTTTTTATGGGAAAAAGGGGAAGATGTTTTTGGCGGCCCGGGCCCTAAAACCCAAAATCTCTAAAATTTTTTTTTTAAGACTTCTCTTTATTAGACGTGTGGAGGAAACAAAATATGGAAAAAAGGGGGTTTAAAAAATGTATTGTCTTAAATCAAATTTTGCTAGTCCCTCTGATTCATTGGAACTTAACTAATTCCTTCTCTTTTATATGAATAAATAAATAGGATGAACGGTTCAACTTGCTCATGCTAGACAACACTGCCATATCACTAAAAGATTGAGCCCGCACCGATCTTGTCAAAAATTTAAGACCTTATTACAAGACAATATAAAAGCACCATATAAAAAATGTATCGGCAAAAAAAAAAATCACATAGGAAGATATGAGAAGAAGAGAGCCCTCGAAAGTGTTTCGAACAAACGTTCTTACTGTTGGCTTAGTCAATAGCCACGTTTGTTCGAAACGCGTAAGCTAGGTTGCGTTCTCCTTCTCATACCTTCCTGAGTGACCACTTTGTGCCAATAAGTTTCTTTGTAATGTGCTTTTGTATTTCCCTGGAATAAAGTTTCTACATTTTTAACAGGATCGGTACGGGCTCTTTTATTAATTCCCACTCTTTCCCCAGTTTTCCATCTTCTGACCACATCCCATGTATGTTGCATTCACATATCTTTTATCCCATAAACGTTTAGCTCCCCTTTTGACATGTTATACCTGGCTTCTCTGGAGGGGGTTGGATTCCGATATAATGATATAGTCCTTACTCTTACTCCCTTATTTTTAAATAAGGAGTCCTCTCCTGTTATAAAATTCTTCTCCCTTTCCATGGAGTCTGAATATAAATTTTTAACAAAGCTGTACGATTTTCAAAACTGTCATTTAAGCCACCCTGTGAAGATCACTTGAGGACACAACAAGTTTTCTACTTCCTCTCTTCTATTATACAGAACTATGAGTCTATTTCCCTAGAATTGGTCCAAGCCATTTGCCTCCAAAACTGTGCTTGGAGAAGTGTCCCATACTTGTTGGTTACATAATACCCTACTGGGATCTTTGTAAGGGTGGGAGGAAGATTTAGTGCTGACTATCTCTCTTAAATAGTCACTTTCAGCATGTGAAACTATTACTGAACATTGCAGGCAGGTGACCCTCAGCAATCGTGAAAATAGATGGTCATGAAACTCCCAGTGCGATTGCTGAAGGTAGCCAAGTGATGTACTCCAGTGTGTTCATGTGTCGCATGTGTTATAGATAGGAAATGTGTCTCGTATCTTGTGAATAGGAAATTAGGGGGTTATGTATAAAAACTGTCCAGATCTAAGACTTTCTTTGTTGCCCATAGCAACCAGTCAGAGTTCCTCTTTCATTTTTTCAGAGCACTATATGAAAGGAAAGCTCTAATTGGTTGCTATGGACAATAAAGAAAGTCTTAGACCTAGACAGTTTTGACACATAAGGCCCTAAATTTTGTGGCAAAAACTGTTCAAGGTTTTCCCCCAAAATCTATATGGCTCTAGTAAGCGTTCACCTGTTCTTATTGTTTAATTCACATTTTTATGTTAAACACATTTTTTATGAATTTTTTTTTTTTTTTTTTTTTAAATTTTCCATATTACTTTCGATATTTTTTTTAATATTAAATCCTGCAATTTTCAATTTGGCCACTAAGCCTAATAACTTTATGACACTTCCTGTTCTGTAGAGAGAGATTTTCAGCACAAGCAGGATTACACTGAAAGGTAACACCAACGTGTATGAATAACACAGGATCCACCAGTCATAATAGTAGATAGTCACAGTCACCCTCTTCTCATCCCTGCACACTGACTTCTTCCCAGGTCCTAGAACATGCCTAGAAAACTCTCCTATTGAAGTCAATGGGACCGAGTCAGTCTTAAGACTCCTATGTGCATGAAGTTGCTGTAAAGTATCTCTCTGACTGCTGTTAAAAGCAGTGGAAGCAAGAAAGCTTTCCCCAAAATCATATATAGCAGACTGAATTGAGAAATCTTCAATCAGAAAATTAAAACGGCAAAGAAGAAAAGAATAAGGGTCAGGGGCTTGATTTAATAAGAAAAAAAAAATTGCTGACAGATTCCCCTTAAAGGGGTTTTGCTACCATGTAATGTTGACGTGGGAACCTCCAAAATGGGTATTTAAACACTTTTTCTAATATATGTGATTAAAAAAAGTGAAAACTCTGGGGGAGCTACAGCATTTTTCAACCCCCTTGGTTACAAACAAAGCTTCCCCTAGTTCACGACCCAGGAGCTAAAAGGCCGTGCTTGCGTGAATCACTTCTTATCTGATGACGGGCAGAATGAATGGCCCATTTAAGGCCCCGGGTAGCAATAATGTTTTCTTTTGTATACAGAATAACTAGCTGTAGTGTTATTAGATCCCTGTTTTATTGATGAAGAAGCTTTCAATCTGCTGTTTAGAATAGGTGTTCTCTTTTGTATACAGAATTCACAGTTATAGTTTGATTATTTGAGTGAACATGTCACAGGATCCCCTTATGCAGCTCTGTGCTCTGGCTGTGTTTTCTGTCTGTGTGCGTCTCTGTCTCTTGCTGCGTGATTACATTAGCTGCTTAGCAGATAAGGTTTCCCCTGACAGTGCAGTGTATGAGCTTGTGTCTTGCTGTATTGAATCCACTGTTGTACTGTTTATTAGTTCACTTAATTTTTGAGACGCTCCCTTTGGATTCCTCCCTCCCCTCTCCCTCTCTCCACTGCAGCTTCATGAGCGTGTTTACATCTTGCTCTCATACTGAATGGAGGTCAGTACTTGGTCTGGTGGCAAATCCCCTTTAAGAATTTACTGAAACTCAAGTCATGAGGTGCTACAGGTCCTCTAACTCATGTCTGCAATGATACAGTCAGAGAGCTTCATCTCTTTCAGTTAAGTTGGAAATCCATGCTGATTTGGATTTTTAAAACCATTAAGAACGTTGGTAACACAATTTCCATAGATTTCTATTGAATATCTGTGTTGTAATCCACATGACTTGGATTTCAAAAATGACATTTAAAAAAAAAAAAAAACTTAGAACATGCTCAATCTTCTGCTGTATTTCACTCAGAAAATTTACTATTGAAGTCAATAGGATGGCATGAAAAACAACCAGTTAGCTTTTTGCAAATTTGAGTAGTTATTCTGCAAAGTGGTTTTTTTTTTGTATTTTGGAGCTAAATTTTGTGGTATAGAATTTAAGTGTCACAGAGCAATTTATACGACGATCAACCATAACATTAAAACAGGTGAATTGAATAACCTTGAAATATAATCGCACTTTCAAGTGGTGGGTTATATTTGGCCCCATTCACACTGTGTGCATGAATTCCAAAAAATCCTGTTTGTTTTTAATGGGACTCTGCCGTTTGTAGCGCAGATTTTAAAATCCACTGCGCAGAATACAAATTGGTGACTTATCACTAATTGATATGAAACAAAATGGGGCTAATTGACGTCTAAATCCACAGCATAATCGTCTACACAAAATGAAAATCAGCTGCAGAAATCTGGGCAAGATTAAAAAATGTGTCACGTTTGAGGCTTTAGACAGCAAGAAAAAAGTTGGTACATAAAGTTCATCTGTTAGCAGAGAAATAGGCAAGTGTAAGGATCTGCGCAAGTATGCAGTGGTTAGTACCTACTGAATGGGATCACCTGCAGTTATAAATGGGCTACACAGAGCATATATCAAAAAGATGTATGTAATAAATTAAAAACATCCTCAAATACAACAAACAAAATTAAGGGTATGTTTACACGGTGTTTTTTGGTTCGAAAAGCTAATTAAAAAAACGCTGCATAAAATGTATCCACAGACGTACCCAAAGTGTGCAGCGTGTTTGGATACGTTTTCTTTGCAGCAGAAATGCACCTTATAGTTTTAAATAGGGTGTCTGATGCGTAAAACGGATCAAGAATTGACAGTTAATGCTTTGATCAGATCCGTTCTACGCATCCGAAAGACACTTGTAAAACGCTTCTCGTCTGAACGACGATACGTGTTTTTTACATTGCTTTCAATGTAAAATCACACTGAGCATTGTTGAATATGTTTTGGGGCCCATTTTTCGGTATGTAAAACGTACCCGAAAACGCATTCAAAAACGCTGTGTGAACATACCCGAATACATTCTATTAATATGATTAAAAATACAGAAACAAGATTGCACCTCAAAATACAAAAAGGATGAAAGAAAATGTATATAAGCCGTACCTACCACATGCCTAGATTAGTAAACAAGCGAGCAAAAATATATCATGCTGCATTAGGTGTTCAAACAAGCATAATGAATTGTAACCTACATTAAAACACTGATAAAGCTCGAACCAGATCTGCCATCAAACGATATGGTCATAGTGCAAACCAAATTGTATGTAATAGCTGGCCAAATATATACTGAACGCCACACAGCAACTAAAACAAAAAAAGTTCTTTAAATTATGGAAATTGCTCATAGACAAATTGTATAATCAAGAAAAAATAGAAAAATAAGTGAATAATTTCCAATTCACTAAATGGTTTCTCACTGAATATACATACCAAATGTAGATTGATGATTATATAAATATAAAATCATTATGGATATATTACCTGAGAGAGATCATCCTGGCTTTAAAGTGTATTACAAAATTTTGTTATAAGTTGAGTTATGTAAGAAACACAACAAATTTCAAAACAGCATTTATAAAAAGTTGTATTATTTGTTTGTTATAACAGAGTTAGTAAAAAAAACAAATGACACATGATCATATGTTTCGTGAAATTCATGAAATTTCGTGAAAATGTAAACTGTTACAAGCATTTATTTTTTTTTCTCTTTTTGTATTGAAAGTATCAAATAAAATATTATAAAAAAAACCCACACAGATAAAATAAATATATAACGGTAATAAATGGAGACCATTTACTGGTCATCTAACACGTGTTTCGCCCAAGCAGCATGGGCGAGAGGTATGTTGGGGCACATGTACATGGCTGTATCACTGGCCTTTATATAGTTGGTATGTTTTTTGTTTTCCTTGTGTTTTGAAGTGCAATTTTGTCTTATGATACAGTAAGTTATTAATTAATTTTACTTGGTATTAACCTATTAAACGTGATCTAAGAAAAGACAACCAGTGAATTGGTGACGGTGTAAAGTGCTTCCAAAGCTCATTGACGCACGTCGAATGAAGGCAAACCTGTCTGCTCCAATTCCACAGAAAAGTTATTGTAACAGAAAATAAGTTAAAGCGGTGTTCTCATCATAGAGTCTGATAGCATATCGCTAGGATATGCCCTCAAAGTGTAATGGATGCAAGTCCTAACTCTGGGACGGACACCTATCTCTGTAATGGATTCCCAAAAATTTTGGATCACAATGGAGAGCCAGTTGCTCACAATTCTCCATTCTGTTCTATTGGAGTTCTGAGTACAGCTGAACATGGTGCTCGGCTGTACTCGGAACTGCCATAGAACTGAATGGAGAGTCATGCACAAGCATGACCGGCTCTCCATTCTCACCCGATTGTTTTCGGGGGTCCGTTACCGAGATGGGATACATTCAGATGGCTTAATCAGGTGCTGAAAATGTCATTGTATTTCGGTGTCGTATCCTCATTGGAAAATCTGCACTTGTAAGTAGATCTGGGATCTGATACTGTTTTTCAGAGTCAAATTTCAGTGTTGTGTGCACAATGCATAGTGAATAATGAAATTTGAAGGACAGTCAGATTGGACACCAAAACTGAGGCAAAACTGCGCCGAGTGCATCCCAGTATCACCATCCAAATCAGTTGTGTAAACATACCCATGGTTGCGTGTCGTAAAGGTAGGACCCCCACCCATCAGACTTTGATGGCATATCTGAGTCTAGCAATTTGCCATCAAACTCTATGCTGACAGAAATGTGTAAGAAAAGAGAGGGCATCACCGTGGTATAGTCCATTTATTAACTATATGGACTAAACAGTCTAGTGACCACCATACATCATGTGACCCCCTAATATTCAGGTAACAGTAGATTATTGAGGAGCATAACTTCTCCAGTATTACCTTCAACAGCATCTTATGCCTGTCAGTGTCTGGGGAGAAGCGCTTACATTGTTCTGTCCTTGTTTTTTGGGTTTTTTCTTTAACAATTGTTACAACAACAATATGAAGCCCCACCTGCAAACACTTTTTTGTGTTGCATTTTTTTTTTTTTTTACAATTTACTGTTTATCAGCATATCTAGAACAGTGGTGTCAAACTCGGCCCCGTGGGCTAAATCTGCACTGCAGTGTAATGATATTTGGCCCGTGGGCGAAATCTGGACCGCAGTGTAATATTTGGCCCGCAAGTAAAAGCCAGGCTGTGTACAGAAGAGAAGAGACAGAAGCCAGGAGTTATCATTACACTTCTCTTACTCCGTGCCTACCCCCTGTATAGAGCAGAGAAGGGACCAGGTGGCAGGAGAGACAACACCACCGGCAGAACACCTGATAAGGCACAGCGGGATGACTGATAGACTTGGGAGGCTCTATGCGAGCTGAGACGGAGTATGTATTACCTTCTCAGCCCCAGCATCTCTGCAGGCAGCAGGGTACTCCAAACAGAGACGCCGCACCCTGCAGCAGATCTGAAGCAATGTGTAGACCACAGGATACAGTTAAATAACTGACTGCGTCAGTAACAAGTAAGTGGGTACTGGACTGTTCCCCTGCCCATAAGCGTGTCCCAGGGTATACCGCCGTGGGTGTGGGGGGGGGGGGGGGAGCACTTAAGGAAAAAGACCGAGTGTTCTGTCATGCAACACAAAAGGGTATCGGCAGCAGGACATTTTTAGTCTCCCACATAAAGCACATACAGCTGCACAGTGTCTATTGACCCTCATTCTTGCTTAGTGCTAAAGACTATTAACTAGTTGGTGATCAGACTACAAAAATGCCACCAATTGTAGAAATGTTTTCAATAAATATCAAGCGACTTTGTCCAGGTTTTTAATTTCCTGTATTTGAGTTTGACAGCCCTGATCTAGAGTGACAACAGTTATGAAGTTAATCCACATGGCGAAGAAGTTGCTGGAATAACCATATTAATAATGCTTATTTCACCTACTTCTTTATCCCATGGATGTCGTGTGGCCTTGATACTCACTGAATGCCAGGAGGTCACATGACATGCGGTGACTGACATGTTTAGTCCATACAGTTACTCCATGAGAACCATTTCTGTCGACCGAAATGTGGGCTGTACCATTTTTTTCTCCAAATTGGGTGCGTTTGTACAATAGGTATAGGAGAGAAGTCTTAATACACATTTGTTAGAAAATTGTATAATTTCCTATAATATATAAAAAACTATTTGAAGAGGAAAATCCCTTTAAGCATTCTCTCTGCTTCTGATACTTAGTACATGTATCTCTTCTTTTCTCTTACAGATGGACATTTGGAGGGCTACCGTTCTGTAGTGCAGGAGCAGGCAACCTCTCTAGGCCTTGCAATGTTCTCTCTTCTTGTTAACAGATGCATCCAGTTATTGAAAAAGCTACAAAGCAAACCATATAGCTCTGGGGATAAAGGTGAGAGGATGCCTCTAAGATTATAATGTTTTCTGTAAATATATAGTGTAGATTAAAGAGAATATGTCATCAAATAATGACTTATTGTTTAATTCATGTTTTTATGTTAAACACATTATTTAAGAATTTTTGGTCAGTTTTTAAATTTTCTATATCACTTTCAATATTTTTTTTTTTAATTCTTAAGTCCTGCAGTTTTCACTTTGGCCACTAGGCTTGATAAGGGCATGTCCCCACGCCATGGGTTTGTGGCCGTTTTTCAGGCGGTTTGCGGTTTTGCAGGCCGTCTGAAAAACCGGCTGCAAATGAGCACAACAGGCTCCTATGGAAAACCCGTGCAGCAGTCCCAACTGCACGGGTTTTCCACCGAAAATCATTCAACCTGCACATTGTTCCATCCGGTTTTCGGACAGAATATGTGCAAGTTAATGTGCAGGGGGAGGGCCTTTCTCTGCTCATCGCGGAGAAAAGCCGCCTCTCCCCCCCCCCCCCGCGTCCATGTGCGTCCGGTATTTGTCCATCGCCGTGTAAACGAGCCCTAATATTCTGACACTTCCTGTTCTGCAGAGAGATTTTCAGTAGTCTTCTCATTATCAGCACAAGCAGGGTGAGACTGAAAGATGACACCAATATGAATAGATAACACAGGATCCAGCAGTCACAATAGGAGATGTCACAGCTTCCCCTCTCCTCCTCCTTGCACACTGACTTCTTCCCAGGTCACAGAGCATGCCTAGAAAACTCTCCTATAGAAGTTAATAGGACTGATCCTGTTCACAGGCTCCTATGTGCATGAAGCTGCTGTAAAACATCTCTCTAAATGCTACTAAAAGCCGTGCAGGCAAGAAATCTGCTCCCACAATCCGATATAGAAGACTGAATTGAGAAATTTACAATCAGAAAATAAAAATGGCTAAGAAGGAAAGAATATGGATCAGGGTCTTGATTTAATAAGTAAAAAAAATGGCGACAGATTCCCTTTAAATAACTTTATTTTTTATTTCTATTTTTTTATTCAGCTGATACAACAGAGGGGGAAATTGAAGTGAAAGTTTCTTCTTTTCCATCTGATCTAAAAGAACTTCTACCTAGTGTCAAGGTGTGGTCAGACTGGATGCTGGGGCACCCTGAAACGTGGAATCCACCACCCAATCCACTGACGAGCAACAATGAGTAAGTTCTATGTTGTGTGTCCACTGCGCAACTAAATCTTTGAGCTTTGATGCCATAGTTATGGAAACTAATGGGCACATTCTAAAAGCAAAATATTTCTCTGATGTTATCATGCTGAAATACTTTGTTACATCTGCATTCATTTTATAGAAACGGATATTGTTTTATCTCAATATGTGGAGTTATATTACTATGGGTTTTTTATTTTTTTTTTTTTTTTTTTTTAGAAGTTGTGTTTTTGTCTTTTTGCAGCAATCTTTCAATATCTTAAGGTTCTTCCCACAGCTTTCAACATGAAGAGACAGTTAAATGAAGACTTATTTTCTTAATAAATTGGTTAATAGATTTTACTTTAGTCATAAGACACATTTTATGTGTTCTGAGTGCACACAGGTTTCCATGGTTACCTGACTATAACCCTGTTATCTGATTAGAGGGGAGAGCAGGGAGTGACGTCACTATGGATAGACTGAGCTCACAGATTACAGATAAGCAACTGTTTTCTGTTACAGCACATGTAACTTTTGTTTAACTGAAGAGAGAACCTCTCCTGCACTTGTCAGTGTAACAGCTCAGCTACTTACATAGAAGTTAAATATGGTAATCAGCAAAACAAAAACAACAAGCAGCTCACCTTGGACTCCGCTAGTGAGCTATCGGTTCAGGGCGCCACCCCGCAGTCTAAGTCCACACATCATGCAAGAAAACGAACCAGCTCCAACTTGCGGTTGTGATGTATCCAGGAGAGAGGATTTTTTAAGCAGGTGCAGACCGGGCTTATAGTAAAATCACCACAATTTTATTGGCATCTTCGTTAAAATCCAAACAATGTTCAACAAACAAGAGACCCTTCACCTCCAATGGTTCAGATAGAATGGAGACCAGCTGCCGACGCGTTTCGGGTCACATGACCCTTACTCATGGCTGAGTAAGGGTCATGTGACCCGAAACGCGTCGGCAGCTGGTCTCCATTCTATCTGAACCATTGGAGGTGAAGGGTCTCTTGTTAAATATGGTAATCACTGCTATAGAACCGCTCACAGCTTAAGGAGACAGAATGAGTAGAAAACTGCTTGTGACTCCGTGAAAGTGTGGTGAGAAAACCCCTTTAATGTCAAGTGTTTGGTGGGTGTTGAAGTGTCCTGGGTAATCAGGACAAAATCTCCCCTTTAGTGACCTCCATTATAGGACACATATGGTGTGTGATGGATAACAACTTTGTTTTCTTGGTTTCCACCCTCCAACTTAAATCTGCCAAAGTTGTGTTTCTTTTTTGCTTGTGTTCATTCTGCACAGATAATAAAACCAAAACACTAGATAAATTTAGTATTGACTTAATTGTACTGACCCACAGAATGAAGTTAACTTCTCATTTATGGACATTTTAAATGCTGTAAAAATTAAACACAAAAAGTAAGGATTAGCTGTAACCCATCCCCGCCCCCCTCATTCTCCCACGTTATCATTAATATGCTGCCTTATGTGAAAGCAGCATGTTACAAGTATGTTCTCATAGTAGCCAACTGCAGCACAAAAATGCGGCAGTGTTCGTCCTGCCACCCTTAGGCTATGTTCACACGGCTTATTTGCGGGGCGTAATTACCGCCCGCAATTACGCCGTGTGGACGGGAGCAGAGCGGGAGCGGGAGGCTGGCACCTCGTCGGCCCATAGACTATCATTACTAGCGGCGCATATACGCCGCTGGTAATTCACATGTCACTTATCTCCCCCCGCGGCGGATTCGCCGAGCGGGGAGAGGAGACGTAATCCATAGTTCTCTATGAGAACTGTGGATTACCGTAATGACTGGGACGTATTCCAGCCGTAATTTGCGCAGTACGCCGCGTAATTACGGACTGAAATACGTCCAAATTTAAGCCGTGTGAACGTAGCCTAAGGCTATGTTCACACGGTGTATTTGCAGGGCGTAATTACGCCCCACAATTACGCCGCGGGGCAGGAGCGGGGGACTGAGCAGGGGGCCGGCACTTCGCCGGCCCATTGACTTGAATTGCTAGCGGCGCGTATTTGCGGCTAAAAATTTCACGTACAATTATCTCCCCACCCGGCGGCTTCGCCGGGGGGGAAGGAGAACGTAATCCATTAGTTCTCTATGAGAACTGTGAATTCCCGGGTAATGAATGGGCCGTTTTCGGCCCGTAATTGGCGCACTTCGGCGCGTAATTAACGGACAGAATACGGCCCATTTTAAGCCGTGTGAACATGCCTTTAGGGTGATGACTATAAGGGCGCATCCCCACGGCAGTGGACAAATACCGGCCGGTTTGCCGGCCGGTATTTGTCCTGTTTTGCGCCCGTCCCCACGGCCGCGGGGGGGTGGCTTTTCTTCGCGATGAGCGGAGAACAGCCCTCCCCCCTCCCATTGAGAAGCACATCTTCTGTCCGGAAACTGGACGGAAGATGGTGCTTAATCAATGTTTTGCCGCCGGACCGCCGGCGGCAAAACCGCCGGGCGGAAAACCCATGCAGTGGGGACTGCTGCACGGTTTTCCATAGAGCACAATTGTGCTCATTTTCGGCCGTTTTTTCAGGCGGTCTGAAAAACGCAAACCGGCTGAAAAACCGTGCCGTGGGGACATGCCCTTATTGACAATAAGGGCCTTTTTTTGGCTAAATTTTAACGCACTGGAAATGGCCCAAAATCCGCCTCAGACAAGCTTCAAATCTTCCTTCATTGAATATAGTGTAAAAAATGCCATGGCATTCACATGAAGTGTATTTCACAAGTGTAATTGCCAGCTGTTTTTTGGAAGCAGTTACGGCCGTAAAAATAATTGATATGTCAGTTCTTGAGGCGTTTTTCGCTCATAAAATGCCCATAGGAAGAAATGTTGATAAGGATTTTTTAAAATACGCTTTAAAATAACACCTCTCTCTGACCAGTGCATTGTTTTTAAAATAATCAGATTTGGAAGCTGATTTTGAAATGCAAATTTACACTTCAAAAAACGCCCTGTGAACATACCCTGACTCCCATAATGAAAACAGAGGACTCATATCTAGAAGTTTGCAGTATTCTTTCACCTTGGTTAGTAGGCAAATGTCAATTTTGTTGTTTTATTTTTTGTGCCATTGTGGCTGCCAGACCTGTTGCTGTAATATTCTGCCCTTCATAGGGGGGCATAGTCAGTTGACAGATCTGCTTTAATATGTTTTTCAATTCATTATATGTACTTCAAAATTATGGCAATAAAAAAATATTGTGCTGTAAAAATTAGACCCAGCTATGTGGACAGAAAATTGTAGAAGGCAGTGATTAAAGGAAAAAAAGGCTCTGTTTTCAAGGCCTGAAATAGCTGAGCCCTCAAAAGGTTAAAAAACAATATACTACATGGCAGCCTGTAAAAGAGCAGTTTCTGACTTGTGGTTTGACGAAGTTGGCTTCACACTAGCTTTACAATAGCATGTGCGAGTTTTAAGTTAGGGACTTTCATAACTAATAAATTTTGTACATCTGTTATGCTTTCTATTCTCCACCGAGGACAATATGGAAAATACCAGAACGGCTACCATTATAATAATTCTCTGTGTGGTGGAATGTGTGTCGCAAAAAACAGTGCGTGCCAGTGTAAACCTGTGAATGGTCACTATTTGGCTAAGTTCAGACTTTATATGGTGTAGACAAAAATGAGATTTCTGAAAATCCCATCTCGATACTGTAATTTATGGCAACTCGGCAAGCAAACTCGTGTGACCATAGTCTCTTGATAATAAAATTAATAGGCATATTCACCTTCAATAATAATGGAAAATGATTGAGTAAATATTTGTAAAATACCTTATTTTGTAGTAATGCTCACTTCTTCAGTCATGTCTAAAGGTCAATATAGAAGATTGCTACTCTTCTTGTGGCTAGGGAGCAGTGCATTGTAGGAGCTCAGATGCGTGTAGTTAGAACTCAGCTTTTGGGTCACATGTCTGACTGCAAAGTGATATTAAACTGCTGATGTTTTCCATGGGCAACTGGTAGAATTTTGACAGCTGCTAGGACTTTGTAGTGATTATAAAGAGTATGAAACGTCTGATCCTTTGCTACACAGTTCTTTAGGGTGCTTTCACACAGGGCAGTTTTTGCGCCGTTTTAACTGCGCACTCAATAACACGGCCAATTATTACCAGCAAGCTTTCACTTAACTAACATGGTTTAGAAAGAGAGGAAATCAATTAGTGGCATTTAGTAATCCATAGAAGGACTTCAAACACAGTCCCTTGATTACTTACTTAAAACACCTTTCTGAACAATTTAGACAACTGAAAGAAGCTTGCTAGTAATAAAGGCCGTTTAATTGGAGCACAGTTAAAATTGCACCAAAACTGTGTGAAAGCACCCTTAGGGCTTGTTCACACGGCGTTTTGGATCCTTTTTACGGATCCGTTTTTTGAGAGGCACTTTGAAAAGCGTCATGCGGAAAGCGGATCCGCAAAAAACGCAGCAATTGTTACTTTATTTGGATCCTTTTTTGAAATGCTTTTTCTCTTCTCGTTTACCATCCTCTTTCCAGGCTTTTCGGGTCGGTTCTCTCCCACTCTCCTCCCCCCGGGCACCCTCCATTCAAAGTTCTCCTCCCCCGGCAACCTCCATTCAAAATAATAATAATAATAATTAATCTATATTTAAATAGCGGCCAAACATATTCCGCAGCACTTACAATATAGAGGGAATAACACAGAAAACCAACATTACATTATAAAAAAAGCTACTGGCAAATGAGACACAAGGTGTGAGGGCACAGCTCGCAAGAGCTTACAATCTATTCGGTGGTGTAATGGGTGAAACAAAGGCTGACAAGTGCTATAGTGTTATATCAATGTACCAGCCATTGGTTTTAAAATAAATAAGGTGGTAGTATACATAAAAAGTGGATGAACCTGGCCATCCCAAACCATTGACATCTATATACAGATAAGTGATCCTTGTGGGTTGCCAAAGTGCAGGAAGTGACGAATGCTGTTACAGGAATTTGGGGGTTGACAATTAAGGGATTTTGATATGTCTTGTCTAAGAAGAGTAATTATTTTTCAGGAGCGCACGTAAAACTGTTAGGGTTGTGAGTGTGCTCTGAATAACACATGGTAAACTAGTTACAGGAGAACTGGTGCAAATACTGCAAAATCTTTGAGACGGGCATGGGAGGGCGGATGAGTGAGGTGTGTAAGTCTTAGATCAGTACAGAGCGGAGAGAGCGGGTAGGGTGGTAGACAGAGATAATGTGGAGGGAACAAGATTATGGGGGTGCTAGCACAGTGGAGAGGCCTGTTATGTAGATGTTCAGAGTTATGAGTTTACTTTGGTAGTATCTATTGGCCTGTACTGAATAAGCGAAGCCCAGATTTGGCCGCATGATGACTGTGACACAGGTAGAGGCATCAGTATAGCGGCTGGAAAAGCAAAGAACAAGTTCCTGGCTGCTGCATTCCAGAGAGATTGGAAGGAGGAGAGTTTACAGAAGGAAACCAACAATAGGAAGTCTACATAGTCAAGACGAGAATGAACTAAGAAGCAAACAATGAGAGAATGAGTTGTTTCACAGTGATAAATGGACGGACATTCTGGGAGATGTTTCTATGAGAGTTTCATGTGACAATAGTGGTCAAGGGATTTGATATAGTAGTGATGGGTCATGATCATAAAAGTCGGTAAGTAAGTAAAAGTTTCAACCCCCCTAGACAGCGCGGGCCCCTGCTGAACTCCAAGGATTTGAGGAGATAGGCGAGCGTACCCACCACCACTGAGAGAGAACTACAGCAATTTTGATGTCTTCAACGTATGTTCGCTTGTAGATTGTGGGGTATGACTAGAAGTTCATATTTTTAGTTAGTTTTAAGTTTAAGATCACAGGGAGGACAGTGGAAGAGAGACAGTAGACAGCGGACAGACAGTGTCACTGGTGATTTTTGTGTAAGGTCGAAGGGCAGAGAGTATGATTTCAGCGGGAGGAAGGAGAATTGAGTGTGTCCATCAGCGAAGCAGAGATCTTGAGCTCATTTGAGTACTGCGTAAGCACGACCTACATCTATCTGCGTACTGATGGTTTGTCCAATGGGCATGTGAAAAGACGTGAAGAGGAGTAGGACCAGAGTGAAAAGCATAGGAGAGGAACCAAGAACGAAGTCCCTGAGAACCCCGTCATCAAAAGAGGGATGAGGAGATTAGGCAGCAACAGGAAAATGAGACACTAGAGAGAGCGGTCAAGAGTATAAGAGAACCAAGAGGAGCGTTCCTGATACCTATGGCGCGGAAGCCATGCTGAGGAGATTAGGATGGTGCCATTGAACGAATCCACCAGTGTCAAACCTGCAGAGAGACTCCAGAAAGTGAAGCAGCAAATGAGCTAGTTACACCTGAGATTTTGGCTGTCAGGATTCTACATTTGAAACTTCGCAATGAGCAGATTCAGTGGAGTGTAGGGGTGGTCGGAACACCGGATTGCAGAGGGTCTAGAAGAGAGTTACGCAAGAGATAGCGAACAGGAGGCGGCGACGAGTAGACCACGCTTTCACAGGAAGTTTTGGAGATGAAGGCAGGTTAGAGACTTGGTCGGTTAGTTGGCGGCGCAGGTAGCGGGATCCCAGAGAGGCTTTTTAAGTAAGATGGAGTTATAACAGCGTAGTTATAAAGGAAGATGAGGAAGATCCTACCCCAGTGGAAGAGAGAGAGGTTACAGATTATGTAGTGAGTGAGAGAGGACAGCTGAAGAAATAGAACTGCGACAAGGTGGGAGGGAATGGGTCACGAGAGCAAGAGGAGGAGGCGGCAGCAGGACAAGTAGATAAGCACTGCGGCACAATCTATCTTCTTCTCTGATGTCGAAGTCAAATGTCAAGGACTGAGACTGCAATATTAGGGGATGTGCGGGGAGTGGAACAGGATGGGTGTTAATTGGGATCTGTGATGTTTATGTTGACCTGGATTGCTGTCAATTTGTCTCTTTGTAATTGAGGTTATAGGCGCAGGTCTTCAGCACAGAGGTCAGTGACCGGGGCCTGAGCTTTGGGCCTGAGGAGGGAGTGGAAGGATTACAAACAGCACGTCTTTTGAGGGTTGTTGTTAGTGATTGAGATGAGGGCAGGTGAACATATTAGTATTTTCTATGCGTATAATGAGGCCCAGGCAGCGTGCAATGGGGCATCGCGTGGTAGGCGTCCTCTACAATGAATTGCGGAAGCTAGAGAAAAAGTCTACGACAGAGAGCTATAGCTAACTTCATCCACAGAGCCGCTCATCCTCAACTACTAACCTTGGAACATCGTCTGAATGATTGCGCGAGTCTGATGCGGTAGCCAAGGCGTGTTGCGGTCGTTCCAGCTGATTCTGAGCGAGTGTTAATGCGGGTGTGTGAGTGGCTGCCAACCCATTGTCACAGGGTGTGGTTGTGTGAGCAAGTGTTTCATCTTGTGTAAACAGCAGATTTCACATGACAGCCAGTGTCAGGACATGGAAGAAGGGATGAGGAGAATGGGGGCAGTGAGGGAGACTGTATGTTGTCCTCTATGATGCATCCTGTTGTTGATAGACTGCTGGCAGATTACGAATGGGCGACGGGTTGAGATGTGTCGAGAGAAGCTGAAAGTTTGTTGATAGTTAAAAGAGATAAGGTGTATGATAACTGATGAGTTCATAAGGAGAATTAGGTGTAAAGGATTATGAAATTAGCATAGGCGACCAGAAGACCAGATCAAGAGAGTCCCACCTTGTGATTGGAGAGTCAGGGAAACTGCGAGAGTGCCAAGAGAAGAGAGGTATAATTGAAAGAAACTGAATGCAGAAGGAGACATGGGTTTGTCAATTGTGGATGTTAAATCGCCCATGATGAGTGTGGGTAGTTCAAGTCGAGGGAAATGAGAAGCCAGGCAAGGCAAAATGATCCCAGAAACAGGCGGGGTGAGCCCGGTGGGTCTTAGACAACCATGCGACTCTGATTGGACAAGGCCGAAAGGTCTGAGGGTGTGGACCTCAAGGAGGGGAAAAGGGAGTGAGGGAACAAGGAGTGGAATGACCTGTAGGTGCAGATTGTGGTAGCGAGTAGAATGCCAACTTCTCCACCCGGCCTGTCTGGTATCTGTGTGTGTTGGGTGAAGTGTAGGCCCGCCGTACATGTTGAGGGCAGCAAGGGATGCTGTCTTGTCTGAATGCCTGGAAGCCAAGTATTTCTGTGAGAGCTAGGGAGATTGAGGAGTATAAGAAAGGCAAAGGTCCATAAGGCGACAGACAGGAAGTTTCAATTACAGACGGATCGGGCGTTTAACTCCACCAAGCCACAATAATATACAAAATCTAGGTAAGTAGTGAAATAGTACGCGAACCCACCAAAAAACTCTTACTACAACGTCAACAGGAATATGCTCTCAAGCATATGATGGGTTTCTCTCTGTGGGAGAAAGAGGTGGGATACGGCAGTAAAGGAAGTGGCGGAAAACCGGGTAGGGAGACGATGTCTTCCTAGCTCATGAAGCAGAAGAAGAGAAAGTGATTCTTTCAGATGTCTTCAAAACCTGATGAATATGACGATGTGTTGTGCCAGCAACCCTCGGAAAGAAGTGATGTTTGGGGGTATGGGAAAGTTAAGAAAACATTAATGCGATGCGGAATGGCAATGACATGGTAGAGGGAAGGAGATGCGGATCAAATATAGTGGATCAGATGCTCTTATCTTTTGAGTAGAAGAGGCGCATGCGAACTGGTTGGTAGTAAAGGAGAGGAACGATACATGCAAGATAGAATGCAAATGTAATGAGCAATGGTGACAAAGCAGTAGGTAAGAAATAGACCTATGACTACTCTAACAAAGATACGTCGTTCTGCTCCCTTTCTGCCACTTCTCTAGACCATCAGATCGGGATAATCTATCAAAATTCAAAGCTACTACAGCACATTCAAAAAATGCTAGTAAACACTTCAATCAATATGCTCCTAGTCAGACCAAAAAGTTCAACGAACAAGATCTTCACACCTACCCCTATTTAAGGCACCAGCTCAACGCACAGGTCATACATCTCGCCCACGAAAGGACACCTCCATTCATAAGTATATACCCCTTCCCCATCTCGCGGCACCCTCATTCAAAGTCCACATCTAGCTACCCACGCAGACGGCAAACCGTCCATATTCACAGTTCTCTCCTCCACCAGGAGCACTCTCCCATTATCAAAAAGATGTTCTTCCTCGCCCAGAGAAAGGCGCAACATACCTCCTAATCTCAAAGCGTGTTCTCGCTCGGCGAGGAGACCCCCATCCGAAGTAGTCAAAGTTAACCTCCCAGAGTCGCACCTCCATCAAAGTTCTCCTCCCCAGTACATCCCAGACGAGCACCGCTCCATTCACAAATAGGCGTTCTCCTCTCCACAACATAATCTCTAAACATCTTCCCGCACACTTCACTGACAACCAATATGTTGCTCCTCTAACATATGAGCCGCGCATGGCCACGTACACCCTCCTCCTTTTCCCTGCCCCTGCCGCCTAGAAGGGCCGCCGCCAGAGAGCATCACACATTCCCCGCTCCTAGCCGCCGCCCGCACACCAGCGCTACATACCTAAAAGGAAATCATCCGCCGCCTGAGCTATGCACCTGTCACAGGGCTTCACGCTCATGCTCTTAATGCCAGAGCCTACACCTAGTGCATCTCTCCCAGGCGAATCCCCATAGCCAGCCTCCCCAGTGCGCTTTTCGGCATCCCTTTTCCCACGATGCAAAACACTAGCTGATACGTACGCCGAGTAGAGGAGCGGCTTTGGAGAGCAGTGACAGGGTGACAAAAGCGTGGACTCTCATTTAAAAAATACTCGTATTGGGTCTTTCACTTGACTTAACTCAGAACGATCAATACAGCATTGACAAAGTCAATTCTTTAAAGGCGGATGCGCGAAAAGCGCAGCGCAGAATAAAGACTCACCAAAATGCCGCATCCTGACTATAGATTAACATCTCGTCGGCCACCGTGGGAAACAGCGATGCGCTTTTGCCAATCAACTCACATGTTAACTCACACTGATAATTGTTAGATCCCACGTTCGCGTGATCCGTAAGAACGATCTCAAAAACACTTTGAGAGTGAGTAAACATAGCCCTTACACTGCGAGCGCTGAGTACTGTAGATTATAAATATGTAATTGCCTATGCTATATATAAATGTAGTATGCCTTCTTGAAGCGCCTTTATTCTTAGAGGAGTTGATGTAAAATACAATATACTGTGACTTAATACCATTAAACCTCTCATAGCGCTGAGTTTCCCATAGCCAACACCCAAACGCATAACAAGCGGACAATAAATATTGTGAGATAAATAGAAGAAATTTCCAGTATTTGAGCAGTGAAACTTATATCCGATTCCTTGTGGTTAGAGAAGAGTCAGTAAATTTATTTTACCTAGATCCATAATCATCCTATTCACTACAAAGACTCCCCTGGACCAAGAGTCACCAGCAAAACTAAACATTAGCCTCCAAGAATGCTCTCAGCTGCTGAAGAAATTCATGTAAATGGTCATTATATGTGTTCAATCTCACCCCCAGCCTGCAAATGAGAGATACATGCTATGTCATTGATGATGATCCCCGAGCTAGGACTCATACACTCACTGTGTAAAACGGTACATGCTGAGGCGTGTGGATTCTCCATCATGACTAAGCATAATCACTTCTCGGAGATACATACTTAACTTTTGACAGTATAAAGGGGAATTTTTGTCTCAAACAAAACATTACAGAATAGATCATGCTTTTATCAGTCATCCTCCACCAGCACACTTTTATCATATCTTATATAGATTTCGAATGGAGCATAATCTTAGCCTCTAGAATATAATATATTACAGTAATTTGCTAGACTCAAGTGAATCCCAAATACGTAGGTTGTCGGGATGTATGTTCTCTTGCTCGCAGCTAATCGGTACAAATAACAGATGAGTTCGACTAGGAGTAATCAGGTAGACTCATAGGAAAACCTGTCAGTAGCGCGCACTTAGCAGATCATATACGTGAAAACTGGTTAAATCTTTTCAATAAAAGTTATCAACATAGATTGGAAAAGAACAATGAGCCGCAAAGTCCATGCAACATAGAAAAAGGTGACAAATCGTGGGTCAAATATACCAATAGAATATAGTCAAGGCTATAACCGAGAAAACAATCGACATTTCGAATCGCCTTCAGAATTCCGAGCAATAACTAGCAGAAAATTTTTACTCTCACATCTGGAATAAATGTTCCTCACCTCTAGAGCGAAATAAGATTTGCGAAGATGCCACTGCGCGAGCTATATATATTCTGTAAGACATGATCAGAACCAAACCATAACTTAGAAAACCCTCAGGAACGACAAAAGTTGTCCCTGCCAATAGAATAATATTGACGCAGTGTATAACAACGCGGCAGAATTACAAATACAGCACATCTTCCCCCGCTCCTCATGAATCACTATACTAAAAACAGCAAAGACATACCAAAACGATCCAACGCATTTCTCTGCATCTTAAAAGCAGTTCTGCAGGGGATATAGATAGATGATGCATGGTGATTCAATATTTAATAGTTAATGGTCCAAGCATAGGGTGGAAGCCCTGTATCATATTCTATAAATATGCTATCAGAGTGCATGGTGGAAATACCCTTTTACTTTTGTTAAAAAAAAGTTTGTTCCCTGCACAACTGTGACAACCCATATAGTAGTATATTTCAGAACGAATATATTGAGAATTTTTTTTTTCAATAGTCCTATTTTTTGTATTTTGCCTGTACAGTCATGGTCAAAAGTTTTGAGAATGATACAAATTTTAATTTTACAAAGTCTACAGCATCAGGTTTTCATAATGGGCATTTGCATATACTCCAGACTGATTATAAATAGTGATCAGCTTAATCAGGCAATTAATTGCAAATCAATAGTTTCCTAGGAAATGAACTTGTTTTTTCCCCCCAAAACACATTTCAACTTCATTGCAGGCCTGCATTAAAAGACAAGGCACAAACATCATTTCAGTGAATTCTCCATTAACTACAGTGTGGTTTGATGAGGACAGAGGGCTGTAGATCAGTCTGTCATGATTAATAAGATCACACCACTGACACTTTAAAAGGAGGCTGGTATGCTTGGCATCATTGTTTCTCTTCTTTAAACCATGGTTAACTCTAAAGAAACACGTGCAGGACATTATTGCACTGCACAAAAACTGCCTATGACAGGGAAGAGTATCGCACTAAAAGTTTAGCACCTCAGTCAACAATCTATCACGATCATCAAGGAATTCAAGGGAGAGAGGTTCCAATGTTGCCAAAAAGGCTCCAGGCGCCCAAGAAAGACCAGCAACGCTCCAGGACCGCGTCTCTTAAAAGTGTTTTTCAGTACCTTCGGAATCCGGGCTACCGAGCAGTGGCAAGCGATTGCTACAGAATGGAAGCAGCAGGTGTGAAGTGCATACTGCACGCACAGTGAGGCGGAGACTCATGAGCAGAGGCCCTGGTGCCAAGGAGGGCAGCAAAGAAGCCAGCTTGATCGGTTAACGTAGTACCAAGGAGAGCGAAACCAAACCATGTCCTTGTCTTCATGCCAACTGTAAAGCATGCCAGAAAACCATTCATGTGTGGGGTTGCTTCTCAGACCAAGGTAAATCGGCTCTCTAACAGACTAGCCTACAAACACATCCATGAGACATAAAGAAATGGTACCAGAATGTGTCCTCCAAGAGCAACTACTCCCAACCGTCCAAGAGCAGTTAGTGATCAACAATGCCTATCCAGCATGATGGAGCACCTCCGCCATAAAGCAAAGGTGCATAACTAAATGGCCATGGAACGAAAACGCAAGAAGAATTGGGTCATGGCCTGGAAACTCCCCAGAGCTTAATCCCATTGAGAACTTGTGGACAATCATCAAGTGACGGTGTGGAAAAACAAAAAACCAACACATTGTGACAAAATGCAAGCATTTGATTGTGCAAGAATGGAAGCTAAATCAGTCAGGATTTGGTTCCGAGAAGTATGATTGAGAGCATGTCCAGGAGAATTACCGAGGTCCTGAAAAGAAGGGTCAACATTGCAAATTATTGGACTTGCGCATTAACTCCATTCTAACGTCAATAAAAGCTTTTTGTTAATTCTTAAAATGATGCACTTGTATTTCTGTAAGTGATAAAAACATCTGACAAACACACATAAAAACCAAGGCAACAGGTGTTGGGATGTAACATAATCATATTTGTGTCAGCTCAAATACTTTTGGCCATGACTGTATTACTATAAAAATGACAAGCCATGGTTCCGTGAGCAAAGTGACAAGAGCATTTGTATAGTGGAAGTGCCATACTGAATAATTCTAACTGTTTAATAGACACAAACAAAGAAAAGGACATGAGGATGCGGTGACCAGCGTGAAATGCGTAGTCCTTTTATGTGCATCTATATTTGTCTATGAAACTGTTTTTAGTACTTTTATGAGATCATCTGTCATTTGTGTTTAGCACCACAACACTTTCACTATACAGATACACTTTTAGGGCCACATCTATGAAAACTGTCTAGGTCTAAAATTCACTTTGTTGCCCATAGCAACCAATCAGAGCGCCCTTCTCATTTCTTATAGATGCCCTGGAAAACTGAGAGGCGCTCTGGTTCTATGACAACAAAGTGAGTTTTATAGTACCTATACAGTTTTCATACCTAGGTCCTTTAAGTTTCTTCTGTTGCTTTCTGCACGGTTTTGTTGTTCTCCACTCAATACTAGCTGGGCAGTTATTTGGGAATAGGGCTGCAGTGCTATCTTTACTGGATAAAGTGCTTAGAGCATGATGCCTTATCTTGCAGAACTATGTTTGGTTAGTAATACTTATGTTTTTATTTGATTTTTTTTCTACCGTTTAACACACTACGAGAGCGCTTCCTCCCTTCTGTTTACATCCCATAGTGTATGAGCTACAGCAGTAAATAAAGCACAGAAAAATGGGACATCGTTACTTAAAAACACACACACAGGGCATACTGGGGTAAGTCCACAGGGTAAGGCTTTCAGACTGATATTAAGACTGTTTTCGGATTTGAAAACCGACTGTCTACCATCCCCATGGACTTCAATAGAAACTCCGCCCAGTAGTCTACACTGAGCGGATTTTCAGCAGGACGGATTTTCACAATGCCGGCGTTCTGAAACACTCAGAACATGTACAATTTTCCCTCCGGTTTTCGGGCGGAAGGTGTACTAGTTAAGGGAGATGGGTGAATCCGAAAACCGTGGACAGAACAGTCCCCCAAAACCACTGAAAAGAGATAAAATACTGGCCTTGTGGTCGTACCCTTAAAGCCTAGTGGCTTGGACAATAAACTGGTCCCAGTAGGAGGCAATATAAGCCTCAGCACTACCTGGGATAAACTTAGCAGGTGCTGATAAGTAATAAACAGTTGCATACCCACCCATCTACCACGGTGGCAACTGTCTAGTAAAAAAAACTGCACATTAAATAAGTACCAATTCACACCAGTATGCAGAAAAGCCACAATACTGGGGACAAAATACAGACACCCTCTCATTCCCGAGTACCACAGGGCAAAAATGCATTCTGGAAAAACATAACATGAGATATTAGTTGATATATTGGCCAACATACACACAAGCTCGCAACCCACGTCAAAGGTCCTCATTTTCTTGCGAGTCCATACACTAGAATTACTAGCAATTTACAGAAAATAATTCGCAGAAAAATGGGACGTTATTTACTCAACAAACACAAGGCCATACTTACAGCTGACTGGCTGGGCAATGAACTAGACCCAGTAGAAGGCAATATAGGCCCCAGCACTACCTGGGATAAACGTAGCAGGTGCAGATAAGTAATAAACAGTTGAATACACACACATCCAGCAGTGGAAAAAAAATACTCCCAGGTTGTGCTGGAGCTTATATTGCTTCCTATTGGGGCTGGCTTATTGTCCAAGCCACTGAGCTGTAAGTATGGCCTTGTCTTTGTGTTTTTGAGCTTTTGGGCTTGCTCTTGTGGGCCTAACCCATCTGTATATAACATAGATTCCTAGTAATTTCAGTCGGGCTTGATACTGCTGCAGGGGAAGTGAGCAACACACAGCAGCTCCCCCCCAAAAAAGTTGACTGTTTGCCATTGGTTTTTGGGAGCTGCTTTTGTGATAAAGAGGTAGACTATGGTCTAACAACTCATTTAAGACTAAAACTAGTTGTCTATTTATATATCCCACCCATTTCGGAGGAAGTTGTAACATGTGGCTGCATTCTGTAAGGCTATGTTCACACGGCTTATTTTGGGACGGATTTCAGTCCGTAATTCGCGCTGTACTTCGCCCCAGTCATTACGGTAATCCACAGTTCTCATACAGAACTATGGATTCCGTCTCCTCTCCCTGCTCGGCGAATACGGCGAGCGGGGAGAGAAGTGACATGTCAATTATTCATGGCGTATACGCGCCGAGAACAATGAATGTCTTTGGGGCCGGCGAGCTGTCAGCCACCCCCGCCCCCGCTCCTGAGCACAAGCCGTAATTGCGGGCGAAATCCGTCCCGCAATTACAGCGTGAATAAGCCATGTGAACATTGCCTAACCATGAAAACAATTTGGTATTTTACTTTAATTCTTTATAGGCGACCTGTCGCTACTCCTGGCTTTTGTGTTCTGTTAAATACCTGCATTCCCCATGAAATAACAATTCTGAAGCATATTTCTTATAACTGCATTGTGCTAAACGTTTATGCATCCTAAATATTTGACAAATGGGTATTACAGGTCCAACTTTCAGAGGTGTATCCCTGCACAGTGATACACCTGACATTGTCCTGTCAGTGCTCACAGTGTTAGGCTATGTTCACACGGCTTATTTTGGGACGTATCTTGCCCCGTATTTCGTGCTGTACTGTGCGAAATACGGGGCGAGATAAGTCTCAGTCATTACGGTAATCCACAGTTCTCATAGAAAACTATGGATTACGTCTCCTCTCCCCGCTCGTACAATACAGCGAGCGCGGAGAGAAGTGGCATGTCAATTATTCACGGCGTATACGCACCGAGAATAATGAATGTCTATGGGGCCGTGGGCTGCCGGCCCCTCCGCCCCCGTACACACGGCGTTATTGCGGGGCAAAATACGTCCCGCAATTAGGGTGCTTTCACACGGTGCGTTTTTGATGCGTTTTTCAATGCATTTTTTGTGCAGGAAGATACAACAATTAATGCTGTACGTTACTGCACACCAATCGCGGCAAAAATCGCCATAAATTTGCGGTAAAATCGCGATTTTTGCCGTGATTTTTAGGCAGCAATGTACAGCATTAATTGCTGTATCTTCCTGAACAAAAAATGCATTGAAAAACGCATCAAGAACGCACCAAAACCGCACCATGTGAAAGCACCCTTAAGCCGTGTGAACATAGCCTAAGGGTGCTTTTACACCATGCAGTTTTGGTGCAGTTTTAACTGAGCTCGAATTAAGCTGCCTTTATTACCAGCAAGCTTTTTTCAGTTATCTGAATTGTTCAGAAAGGTGTTTCAAGTAAGTAATCAATGACTGTGTGTGAAGTCTTGTGGATACAAACACACTGATTGGTTACTCACTTTCCAAACAGTTTAGGTTAGTAAAAAAAAAAAAGCTTGCTGGTAATAAAGGTAGTTGAATTAGAGAGCAGTTAAAACTGCACCAAAACTGCGCTGTGTGAAAGCTCCCTTAGATTGTGCAGGGACTTACTCGTCGCAGCTCAAAGTCTAACATATGTTTTAGCAGTGGCAGCATTGTGGCTCAATTGTAGCAGTATATTGCACTAGGCAGGCTGCTGCAGTGAAGGTGACTTCCTAAAGTGTGTTTTTGTTTTTTTAAGGCTTATTGACCTTTTGCCAATATATCCAAAATACATATAGAGAAAAAGTTCCATTATGCTATTTAACATCACAGTGATAGATACAAGATGCGTACCTAAATATTTTCAAATAAATGTGAATATCTTCTGTGCACCTACTGAGTTTTAAGGTCCACATTTTAGTAGACGACATCCTAACAACAAGTATATGCAAAATGTTTTGCCTTGCTTTCTAATATTCAGTGGCATTTTATGGGGCTTGTTAAAAACACTCATAACTATAATAGTCTTAAAGGGGCTTTGCCACAATCTTGTTTCATACCTCCTGCATTCAGCTCTGTGTTCTCAGAAGTGGGCTTGTGTGATGTGTTTGAATTTCATATCATGTGATCCTGCAGGATGACATCACCAGGCCATCCCTCTCTGTAGTCAAAGAAAGGTCTGTTTATGTAAAGCATTTTGAGTAGCTCAGAGGTAAAGTTTTTGCCTCCAGGCATAAGGGTCCACGGTTCAAATCCCTGCAGGAACCAAACCTGTGGATTTTATTTCTCTTTATCAATGCACATACCTGATTGAGTTTTTTTTTTATTTATTTGCACTCTTTGACTAATTACTAAGGAGTACAGAGGACAAGAGTAGAATGACAACACCTGGGGTTTGAACACTCAGTAGCTGCCTGAGATGAGAGGTGATGTCTGAGCATGTGCGACCAAGACTGAGAAGCTCTCAGCCCTGATCGTATCCCCTGGAGACAAACTGTAAACAATGGATCCCTAAAGAAGCAGCTAATACAAAAACGGTCCAGAATTTTTAATAATGATGAATTGTGAAAATGTTTGTTTTTTTATTTGCAAGCTTCTCATGTCAATTTTACTTCGTGGCAAAACCTCTTTAAATGCAGTCTAATAGCCTTTCTCCCAGTAGTTAGTGTCAAAGGGATTACTCACGGGTAAAGATATGAAAGTCCAAGAAAATTTGCTTTACCATGAGGTGTGAATTTTGAATAATTCCAGGTCTACAGACAGCGGCATTTTTTTGCTGCAGATTTCCACTCTACATTGACAGTGGTCAAACCTATGGTAAAAACTCGCAAAGAATGACAGTGAAAATCCACAATATGCTCCTATTTCTACATGGAATAACTCTGCAGCATGTGGAGTAGGTTTTTAAGATCTCATCCATTTGCTTGCAGCTATAATCCGCTAGCAGTTAACCTGAGAAAATCTGCAGCAAATCTGTGCAATGTGAATTTTACCTTATAGGATCTTGGCTCCCACATATTACAATGAAGGTTCAAATGCTTCAATCAAGAACCTATTTGATGGGGTTTTCCCACTGTAAAATTTGATGGCAAATTGCTGTAATCACAAATGGGTCGCTGAGGGTCCCGCTGCCATGATGCCCACAATCCCTTAGTTTTTATTCCTGAGTGGTCTGCACAGCCACAGTGCCGCACAAACTGCTGCACAGCCACATTGACTTGAATGGACTAATTTTGCAGTTTCTGCTTAGCATGTGGCCAGCTGCACAGGAAAGCAGCCTAAAAGACCTCAGACTTTGTTTTTAGGATCAGTGAGCATCTCAGAGGTTGGATTCACATCGATCATATTGTTATTGCAAATCATTAGAAGATAGGAAAACCCGTTAAGCCGCCGTCATCTCATATATGAAAAACATAGCTCATAGGAAATTAGTTTATTGACAAAGCAAATTTATACGTATTCTCTCATCTCTTCTTTCAAGAAGTGCAGAAAAAATGTGTTTCTTCATGATTTCGAATTCATGTTGCATATCTCCAGTTCTGTGAACTACCAGAGCTGGAGATATGCATACACATAACATATATATATATATAATATATATATATATATATATATAATATGCATATGCTACCGTTCAAAAGTTTGGGGTCACCAGCATAATTTTGTGTTTTCCCTGAAAACTCATACTTGATATTTATCAAATGAGTTGCAAATGAAATAGATAT
This sequence comes from Phyllomedusa bahiana, assembly GCA_025379985.1. Lineage (NCBI taxonomy): Eukaryota > Metazoa > Chordata > Amphibia > Anura > Hylidae > Phyllomedusa > Phyllomedusa bahiana. The sequence goes on along the minus strand of JAODAL010012032.1, from coordinate 28,097 downwards.
ATCGTCCAGACATTGACAAGGTTAGAAATAATGATTTTTATTTGAAATAATAATTTTCTACTTCGAACTTTGCTCCCTCAATTCCAGCATTGCAGACCTTTGGCATTTTAGCTGTTGATTTGCTGAAGTGATCTGGAGAAATTTCACCCCATGCTTCCAGAAGCCCCTCCCACAAGTTGGATTGGCTTGATGGGCACACATTTGCGTACCATACGGTCAAGCTGCTCCCACAACAGCTCAATGGGGTTGAGAAATGGTGACTGCGCAGCCACTCCATTACAGATAGAATACCTTCTTCCTTCTTTTTCCCTAAATAGTTCCTGAATAATTTGGAGGTGGCTATGGGTCATTGTCCTGTTGCAGGATGACATTGGCTCCAATCAAGCACTGTCTACAGGGTATGGCATGGCGTTGTAAAATGGAGTGATAGCCTTCCTTATTCAAAATCACTTTTACCTTGTACAAATCTCCTACTTTACCAAAGCAACCTCAGACCATCACATTACCTCCACCATGCTTGACAGATGGCGTCAGGCACTCTCTCAGCATCTTTTCAGTTGTTCTGCATCTCACAAATGTTCTTCTGTGTGATCCAAACACTTCAAACTTTGATTCGTCTATCATTATAACTTTGTCCAATCTTCCTCTGTCCAATGTCTGTGTTCTTTAGCGCATATTAATCTTTTCCTTTTATTAGCCAGTCTCAGATATAGCTTTTTCTTTGCCACTCCGCCCTGAAGGCCAGCATCCCGGAGTTGCCTCTTCACTGTAGAGTTGACACTGGCGTTTTGTGGGTACTGTTTAATGAAGCTGCCAGTTGAGGACCTGTGAGGCGATGATTTCTCAAACTAGAGACTCTAATGTACTTGTCTTGTTGCTCAGTTGTGCAGCGAGGCCTCCCACTTCTCTTTCTACTCTCATTAGAGCCTGTTTGTGCTCTCCTCTGAAGGGAGTAGTACACACCGTTGTAGGAAATCTTCAGTTTCTTGGCACTTTCTCGCATGGAATAGCCTTCATCTCTCAGAACAAGAATAGACTGTCGAGTTTCACGTGAAAGTTCTCCTTTTCTGGCCATTTTGCGAGTTTAATAGAACGAGCAAATGTAATGCTCCAGATTCTCAACTAGCTCAAAGGAAGATTAGTTTTATAGCTTCTCTAATCAGCAAAACTGTTTTTCAGCTGTGCTATCATCAGGGCTATGGAGTCGGAGTCGGTGCCTATTGTGCAGGAGTCGGAGTCGTCCCAAAATATATAATAAGTTGGTCCAGTTAGTTCGATGCAGTGCAAAGAGCAAGAGGAATTGGGTCCGGCCAGTGCTGCTGCTCTCATATCTTCAGCCTCATCACATGAGGAGTGTGATTGATGACATGGAGCAGGCAAAGCGCTGCCCCAGGGGAAAAGATTCCGCTCCCATGGCTAACAGATTTCAGCAAAATTTTTCACCTGTTTTCAAAGAAGTAGAAGAGTTCAACCATTCATCAAAACTGACTGTGGCTGAGGCAGTTCCTTTATACCCTAGTATTGTTAGAGATGTTGCCCCTGTGGTCACCGCTTTGCCTCCAACCCAAGTTAGTGTAGAGAGGCTGTTCTCTAGCCTGGAAATAATGAGATCAGATGTGAGGTCATGTATGCAGGATCTGATGGAGGCAATACTATTTCTCAGAACAAATTCAGAGACGTCCCAAATGTTGCTGGAGTGTTTTTCATAGTTACAATTTTTTTGTGTCCTAAAGTCATATCCAATAAATATATTTTACACTGACAAGCAAAATGGTAACAATATTTTGAACTTGTGACTTTCAGGCTCCATAGCTCACCATCCACTACAGCTTTGTACATGAGGCTACTGTAATTTTATATACAGTCATCTTACCTATCTTATACATAAATTTGACTTGCAAGTATTCAGCATCTGCTTAGTTGCTCCTAAAAATTAAAGTGTTAATTTTTATTATTTTGTTAGTATTTGGGAAATCCACCGTTTGGTTTTCAATACTGCCTGAATCCTTCTGGGCTCTGACCTTGACCAAAATCTGATGCCAGGTCTCTTCTACACATTCCCAATGTTGGTGCAGACTGGACTTGGATACAAATACAGCTTTTTGTTCAACTCTACCCACAAGTGTTCAAAAGATCAAAACATTGTTACCCTTTTGCTTGTCAGTGTCTTTTCTACCTAAATAGCTTGATTATAGTATCATAAGGTGATAAACATCCTGATGTTACCATTTTACTACAGTAAAGTTATCACTTAAACATGTGCAATGTATGAGGGAGTCAGGAGTCTGAGTCAGGAGCCGGAGGTTTGGGAAATTGGGGAGTCGGAGTCGAGGCTTTGGCTTGCCATCTCCACAGCCCTGGTTATCATACTTGCACAAGGGTTTTCAAGGGTGTTCAAAATATCCAATAGCCTTCTTACACAAGCAAACACAATGTACCATTAGAAACACTGGAGTGATGGTTGTTGGAAATGGGCCTCTATACAACTATGTAGATATTGCATTAACAACCAGACGTTTGCAGCTAGAATAGTCATTTACCACATTAACAATGTATAGAGTGGATTTCTGATTCATTTAATGTTCACTTCATTTAAAAAAAAACTGTGCTTCTCTTTCAAAAATAAGGACCCTAAACTTTTGAATGTGTGTGTATATATATATATATATATATATATATATATATATATACATATTACACAATTTGAATCCATGAACAGAAATATACATACACTATGTAAAAAGACCCAAAGTCTGACCAAAACTAGAATTGAGTGTCTATCGTTATGTTTGGAGGAAAAAGGGAGAAACTTGGAAACCTAAGAGCACCATCCCAACTGTGAAACACGGCAGTGGCAACATCATGTTGTGGGGTTGTTTTGCTGTAGGAGGGACTGGTGCACTTCACAAATAGAGGGCACATTGAGGAAAGAAGATTATGTGGCAATACTGCAGCAACCTCTGAAGACATCACCCAGGAAGTGAAAGCTTGGGCAGAAATGGGTTACAAGGTGGCAGGAGGATGACCAAGTCAATGTTTTGGAGTGTCCATCACAAAGCTGAAAAGGCAGGTGAGAGCAAGGGGACCTGCCAACATGGCTCAGTTACACCAGTTCTGTCAGGAGGAATGGGCCAAAATTCCTACCAACTATTGTGAGAAGCTTGTGGAAGGATGTCCAAAACGTATGACTCAAGTCATATAGTTTAAGGGCAATGCTTATAGATACTAATGAATTGTATGTAAACTTTCAACTTTGCAGAAAGTAATAAAATATATATTTATATAAAATAAAATTTCTCTTTCTCATTATTCTGGCATTTGGCAAATTATAAATAATTTTGGTTCCTAATTGACCTAAAACGGGTAAGACTTATTCTGATTTCATGTCAGATAGTGAGAAAAACATGCATATGTGTCTTTTTATATAGTGCATGTAAACTTCGGGTTTCATCTGTACATATTACTATTATGTAGTAATGATATTCTATAAGCTCTGGGGATTTCATATTTTAGAAAATGATCAGTAAGTACCATTATAAGTTTCAAATTGATAGAGATAATTTTGATTTCACCATTTAAAAGGTTGTCCAATGGGAATTTTTTTTATTTTATTTTTTAATCAAAATTCCCTTTCCCAACAAAAAGCTTTTTTGTAATATACTTTCATTAAACTGTCTGTGGGCTTCCTGCAGCTTTGCATCAGCAATTTAATGACTTGAAACTCAGTAGTTCTGTTTGCTTTTACACGCAGGAAACAACTGTGTAGAGCCCAGGAGCACAGGTGACCAAGGTTTGGCTTTTTTTCCTCAGGGCAGGATTTAAAGCCACACCCTTGTTATCCTGCCCAAAGGCTTTCAATATAAGGGAGAAAACAGGGAGCATGCACTGAGGGTAGGAGGGAGAGAAATAGAGAGAACACAGCAAAGGATACTGGGGCGTGTAGTGATTCACTGTAAAGGGAAATTCTGCTGCTCGACAGCATAGAAGGAAGGCACAGAAAACAATATGGTGAGATAAATTAAGGCTGGCAATTCGAGGATAATTTTTTTTTTCTTACTGGTTCTTAGGAAAGATACAAGCAATATGCCATTACATATATCTGGATATATCACTTGGCTTTCTTTAAATCTTGAATGGCACGTTTTGGTTTTTGCAGTACATGGTCTACTCCTTGGATCTACTCCTGTATTGCTCAGCAGACAGACTTGATCTTCTAAGGAAAAGAAATAAAACATATAAGAAATAATTGAATAAAATAAAAACTGTGTGACATAAGACAGCACCTCGGGGACTTGGATTTTAATCGTGTGTGGCAATGTTCTTAGTTATAGTGGTACTTTTACACAGGATAGTATGTAAGGCTGTACCATATACCATGCCATCTCTTCCCTAAACCTTAAAAACACTTACATAACCACTTAGCATTTTAAGCTTTTGTAGGTTTAAGATGTTGAGACCGATGAGCATGTATATATTTTTCATTTTACAACCTTGAAGAAAAAAATGTGTGTGGAGATTATATCCATTTTTCTATTATTATAGTGCTCCCTAATATTGATTCCTCACCCTTTTGTGCATTTACCCTCTGTACTGCTGGACATGCATGTGCAGTCTATTTCCCTTGCATCCTTGGCGGAGGTGGTGGTAACCCTGGTGTCGAGCTGACCTTTGGCTGCTTTTCTGCTTGTCAGAGACCAAAAGGAGCAGCTTCAGTGACATTCAGCTTTTCTGACAAGCAGAAAAGAACATGTATCGTTCTCCTTCCCGTAGGGGTGCATAGAAACTGAAGTAAGTGCCTACCCAGCTGCAGTATAAGAGAGGTCACACGGTTATAGCTGATGTCTATTGCGGACTGTTCCCTGGAGTAGTGAGGCTGATTGGACTGACGAGGTAGTGCGCCTTGACACACAGGATAGGCTAAGGGCCGGTTCACACGGCTTATGCATGCCGTAATTGCGGGACGGATTTCGCCTGCAATTACGGCTTGAATAAGGGGCGTGGGCGTGGCCCGCCGGCCCCATAAACACCCATTATCCACGGCGCGTATGCCGCCGGGATAATGTGCATGTCACCTTCTCCCCGCCTGGCGGATTCGCCGAGCAGGGAGGAGAGACGGAATCCATAGTTCTCTATGAGAACTGTGGATTACCGTAATGACTGGGACGGATTCCAGCCATATTGCAGCGCAGTACGGCGCACAATACAGCTGGAATCCATGCCCAAAATAAGTTGTGTGAACGGCCCTTAATAAGTGAACGAAGCGCAAAACCTCTCCTGTGTGCTAGGACAAAAACCGCAAAGTGAAGCGGTCTGGGTCCTGCAGCGGTAGTGGCGAGGGACAAGTAGATACCCTGTTTCCCCGAAAATAAGACAGTGTCTTATATTAATTTTTGCTCCTAAAGACGAACTAAGACTTCTTTTTAGGGGATGTCTTATTTTTTAAGAACAAGAATTCACATTTATTGTTGAACAAAACATCAACATGTATTAATATACTGTAGTGATTTCATCACAAACATCAGCATAAGCAGACAAACTCTGAATTACATAATTAAAAATGCACTAGGTCTTCTTTAAGGGGAAACAGGGTATTTTTTCTCACAGCCTAGCATCATTTATGATTCATTTTCTTCTACTGAACAACCCCATTAATAGAAAGCTTCACTCATGACACATTTAAATCTAATATTTAGGTGGATGTGACAGGTTTTAAACAATGGATTTATGGGATAAGCCATTGAATTTCAGGCAACCTAACTGTGTTGTGGATTAGGTGATCATTACTGCCACACTGGCGTCTCTCATATACTGATGATACAGTGGTGGGTCTGCTGTGCAGATGAGAGCAAAACTATTGCTGATCCACAGGCATATTGGGTCCATTTCACCCATTGCAGCAACTTATTATAATACCATATCGCTGATCCTACAAAGGAGTCACTGCTGCTTTTACTTAAATCTAACATTCTTTTCTGGTTTGACACCAGATTTGCTCTCCCTAATTCATCTGCATTGCCCCCTCCTTAGAACAGAGCCCATCAAGTTTCCTTTACAGCCATGACTAGAGATGCTGGCTCGGCACATTGTTAAATCTGACCTCACGGTTCATTGCAAAAAAGAAAAATGATGTGCCCAGGGACCCATCTTAAGGAAAAATGTTAAAAAGTATGTTTTATATGTGCATCTATATATATTCTTAACACTGGTTCCAAAATTGTGTTCCTCTTGATTAAGACTGCTTGTTCTTTGTATAATTAACTAGTTCCTTTAGTTTTGCTTCATTTACTGCCTGTAGATGGCTAATTATAAGCAAGCCAAGTTTTGCCATACAATTAGTTATAATATATATGTATAGAGAGAGAGACACACTATATATATATAGAGAGAGAGAGATATGTTTGTGTGTGTATATGTATACACACACATATATACAAAATTAAAGAAGTTTCCTTAAAGGGGTTGTCTCACTACATTGATTCCTCTTATCTCAGTCCTGTTTTCTTGGTTTCATTTTGAATTCAGAAGGGGTGTTTACTGGCTTCTACTAGGTTGCATTAGAAGCCAGGTCTGTAGGTATAGCAACCAGTCCTAGCAGCCTATCAAGAGAAACTGAACAGGTATGTAGCTATAGCGACCTGAGATGCTGATGCAGCCCATACAAGAGGGGATATCTAGGAATAGATAGGACACTGTTAATTGACATATATTGCAAAGTGACTTATTTTTCCAAGATCTTTAACATAAAAAGCAAAGTCCACCTTGTAGCTTATGTCATGTCCTGGCCTCAGAGAAAGGGAGGATGGCCACATTTATCTCTTCTCATTTATTTGGGAGTTCTGAATGTAGTCGAGTGAATGTGCTTGGGTACCTTGGTGTAACTATAGCCATAATGACTGCTTTGAGTCCCAGATATTGAGAGGACCCACCCAGGGACAAGAGGAAGCAAGAAGCTGGTGGCTTCCTGCTCTCCAGCACTATTCTGAAAGTTCCCTGATATATGGTGATATATAGTAACAAGCTACAAACTGGCCTTAGAGTGGATTTTTCAAGATGACACCCTGAAACTATAGTCTACATTTCATACTTTCACTGTTGGATATCCATGGTTTCCTCAGCGAGGCTGATTGTAGTGTTCAGCGGGATTAGTACTGGTCTGCCGTACAGAGCCTCAGTCCCAGACTGTCAGAAATGATGGAAATAATAGTGCAGCATGCAGCGCTATTTTTTTTCCTGTTAAAATTATCGCTAGGGGGGCATGGGACCCCACTGTAGTTAAAGGGGTTGTCTCACCACATTGATTCATCTCACCTCAGTCCTGTTTTCTTGGTTTCATTTTGAATTCAGAGGCGTGTTTTCTGGCTTCTACTAGGCTGCAGTAGAAGCCAGGTCTGTAGCTACAGCAACCAGTGCTGGCAGCCTATCAGGAGAGATCAAAGAGGAATGTAGCTATAGCAACCAGTGCTGGCAGCCTATCAGGAGAGAGTAAACAGGTCTGTAGCTATAGCGACCTGAGGAGCTGATGCAGCCCATACAAGAGGGGATATGTAGGAATAGGTAGGATACTGTTAATGGACATATATTGCAATGTGACTTACTTTTTGCAAGATCTTTAACATAAAAAGCAATCCTTGTAGTGAGACAACCCCTTTAATGACCATGGCAATAGAGATGTGACCAGGCCTTATTACCTGAAAGGTCCAGAAAAGTGTGTTGTCACTGCTTTATCTCATAGCGCCTGCGCTGGTATATAGATTATATAGATATATGGTATATAGACATATTAGCTGCTTGTCCTTTACGATGCTATGTCAAGTCATCTTCATCTTTTGTCTTCTGTTGGAATGGCTGGGTAAGCACAGCCTTCATTTAAAGGGAACCTGTCATATAGGTTATGCCCTCCTTGCTGAGGATAACACAAGCTAGTGACAGACCTACTGTTCACAGCGCTGTGTCCCTTATCCTGTAATATGATGTAGTTTTAGAGCATTTACCCCTCAAATCTTATTCATGAACAGGTGTTAGCCCCGCCCACCAAAGGCTAGCCCCGCCCACCGGGCCGTTATTCACAAGTTTATACCTATTCAAAGTAATAGGTTAATCAGTTGAGGTGGGCGGGGCTAGCCGCAGGTGGGTGGGGTATGAAAAAAACTGACTCTTTGAATGACTCTTCTGGCTGAAAACTGCAGATTTGAGCATTAAATACCTGAAAACTCCAGCATCTTATAGAATAAGGGACACAGCGCTGGGAACAGCATGTCTGACACTAGCTTGTTCTGTCCTCAGTCAGGGGGGCATAATCTATGTGATAGATTCTCTTTAAATACTCTAAAACTCCAGCATCTTACAGAATAAGGGGCACAGCGCTGGAAACAGTAGGTCTGACACTAGCTTGTTCTGCCACAGCAGGGGGGTTGAATAAATGACTCTCGAGGATTCCTTCTGGCTGAAATGCAGATTTCATTAACTGAAAACTACCAGCATCTTACAGAATAAGGGACACAGCGCTGGAAAGCATAGTCTGACACTAGCTTGTTCTGTCCTCAGCCAGGGGGGCATAAGCTATGTGACAGGTTCTCTTTAAATACTCTAAAACTCCAGCATCTTACAGAATAAGGGGCACAGCGCTGGAAACAGCAGGTCTGACACTAGCTTGTTCTGTCCTCAGCAAGGGGGGCATAATCTATGTGACAGGTTCTCTTTAAATACTCTAAAACTCCAGCATCTTCCAGAATAAGGGACACAACACTGGAAACAGCTGGTCTGACACTAGCTTGTTCTGTCCTCAGCCAGGGGGGCATAATCTATGTGACAGGTTCCCTTTAAGGAAAAAATTCTATTGTTCTTGAGGAATCTGCAAGCCTATATTGTGAAGGAGCAGCACAAGATCTGAGTTCTGCCATAGAGCGCGGAGAGCAGGAGGGCTGCCAGCATCCCGCCCGCCTTATGCCGTGACGCCGTGTTCTCTGATTCCTTCATCCGTTGCTCTCAGAAACCGGAATAGTCGGGGGACTTTTGAGAACCATCAAGCTCTCTGCAGCTGCGGCGCTTGGTTTATTGCTCTCAGCTGGCACTTGAACCCCGGTCTCTGGCTTTGGAGCAATTCCCAGCTCCGATCCCTGGAGCTTTCTCTACAGCTGTGTGACACCGTGCTGACCCTGAGTGAGGATAGGAAAATAGAAGCCATGCCAAGCCAGAGTTTCTTTTTCATTTGGAGTCTGGCTGCCTGCCCATGACCAGGGTTACATAATGGGAAACACAGGCAGGGCTGCGGGGCCAGCGCTTCACCAGTCAGCCTGGGGCTCCATCCTGCCATGCCATACCTCTTGCAGGCTGAGCCTCTGTGTGTCGGTTGCTGGATGGAGGTCTCCCGCTTCTGTTTGTTTTTCTTTCTCCATGTCCCTTTCCTGTACCTCTTCCTAATGTAAGGATGAGGGGGGGAGGAGGGTGTGCAGGTACCGGAGAAAGGTAGTAGGGGAGGTGTCAGGTAGTTTCAGGACACCTGGGTAAGGGCGTGGGTACCCACAGATGTGTATTTTGCCTGGTCTTCTTCCTTTCACGGTGGTGGTCCAGCGACAGTATATAATAAGGAGACATGAGACTTTGAGCCTTGTGGATGTAATGAAAACCATTTGTTCAGATTATTGGGAGAGGATAGAAATTGTATTTAGGCAAGGTCAACTTCTGTTACATCTTTCCACTGCTGCAGAAACAACCTATTCCCAGAGATGAATAGACTGCACATGTGAATGTACTTGCTAAATGATCATGTTTTTGATATTCCGCAGTCCTGCAGCTGCACTTTTCACTTCTTTTTTTCAGAAGTCTGCTGGGATTAAGGGTTAATAGTTGGTGTAGCGGAGGTTAACCCTTCCTGAGCCAATGATCCGACACATCCGCAGAAGTCACCGAGACAGCGGACTTTATTCTGGAGCGGCGACGCTGTACGTGCGTCCTGCAGCACCTTAGAGGAGGGCGATTAGCGGAAACCCTTCCAAATAAGTGCTGCCATGCAAACGTCGCCCGTACCCCTAGACAGGCGCACGTTGACCCTGTTGTGTGCACTATTTGTGACACATCCTACTCCTTGGTAACGGCAGTGGGTGATGTCACAGAGAGGGGATTATGAAGGAAGGGTTTGGTTGTGGAAGGAAAAGCTGCTGCTTTAGAACAAAACATTTCCAGGGTACCGGGGGTTTAGGAGGAATTCTTTCCAAAGCTTCATTATCTTTGTAGTGCCCATAGGGGAACGTGCTATTAATAGTAAGGTCGTTGGTGCGGTGTTGCTGGACGGGGAGTTCCGGTATGTTGCCACAGCACTACGTGCTTTTTTTATTAATAGATTTGCATTCAGAAATCCAGGCGACGCTCTTTTTTACAACTCCTGAATCGGTTTTACATCTGTGTTGGAGAAGGGATAGGTTTGAATTTGTTCTAAAACATAGGATAGTCCTGTGCCGCATTCTCTTATCTGGCCAAGCAGCTTGCCTTTGCTGTCGCAGGTGAATATCTCTCTTTAAAGGGAACCTGTCACATTGAACATGCTATCCTTTCTGCAGGTAGCATTTTATAAAGTAGGAGGAGGTGAGACCTAATTTTTTTTGGGAAAGATTCAACAAAACTTGCAATTTATTCATTAAATATTCTGCTTATTCTGGATTAAGGAGTCCAGTGGGCAGTTTTATCAGTGATTGACAGCACTGTGTGTCCACTCATACCAGGAAGATTGTCAATCACTGATGAGACCGCTCACTAGACTCCTTAAAGGGGTTTTGCCACGATGTAATGTTGACGGGGATCCTCCAAAATGGGTATTTAATCACTAAATATATGTCATTAAAAAAAAGTGAAGCCTCTGAGAGCTACAGGCTTAATCAGAAGCCCTTGGTTTTCTGAAAGTTTACATTAGACACGACCAGAGGAGCTGACAGGTGCTGATCTGGCCTCGCTTGCCTGTGCGTGTTTGCACTTCTTATCTGATGACAGGGAACATGAAGGAGCTTGCTAGGGACTCTGGAGAAAGATCCTGTTTCTTTTGTATAGAAAATCCACTGGTTGTAATGTCATTATTTAAGTACACATTGCACACGCTCCCTGCTTCCTGGCTCTCTCTCAGCCCCCCTTCCCTCTCCTCTGTGAGGCTGCCTGTTTATCTTCTCTTCTGAGCAGACAAATTCACTTCTTCGTGGCAAAACCCCTTTAACCCAGAATAAGGGTATGTTCACACAGCTGATTGTGACGTGGTTTTCAAAGCGGTTTTCGGAGCGTTTCCGCTCCCAAAACAGCATCAAAACCTCCACTGAAAAATGCTTTTTCAGAAGAAGTTCTAGAGGCGTTTCTCTGCGACGTTTTGGACGAGATTTCCAGCCATACAAATTAATAGCCAGGTAAGAAACTGCTCTGAAAAACGCTCCAAAAACGCTTCAAAAACTGCACTGAGAAATGCGCCTAAAACACGCTTCTAGAATTGACATGACACTCCTTCAGTGTTTCCAAAGAAGCGCGTAAAAACCTCATTGTGTGTGAACTACAACGAGGCTCTACATAGGAATCAATGAAATGGGGGTGTTTTGGACTCTGTTTTGGGCGAGGAAACACCAAAATAAGTTGTGGGATCATACCCTAAGCAGTAAATTACATGAATTCATTACAAGCTCTGTTAACGCTTTCCCCACAGAACTTTGTATAAATCTGCTCCATAACATGCTACCAGCAGATCAGATTGTGTGATCACTGCGACAGGGTCTGTTTAAGAAAGCCTTTATAGTATCTAGTTAGATGATGTAAGTAGGAATTCCCATGTCTTACGGAATCATAGGCTTTGCATTTGGGGGAGTAAGACATTTATCATCTTATCTTTCTCAGATGACTGTCCTTTATTACCCGGTTTCCCAGAAACAGGACCTATCCTGAAAATAAGCCCTAGCGTGATTTTCAGGAGTTTTGGGTTATGCTTAAAATGTAAGTCCTACTCCAATAATAAGCCCTGGTTAAAGTTCATTAAAAAAAAAGTGTCCAGGCAGCTATACTTGTAAAAAAAAAAAAAAAAAGTAAATAGAATACTGCAGGACAAATACAGTAGACACTTTGTCAAGGAAAGCAGACACCCCCAAAAGAATAACCCCCACCCCACCCCCCAAAAAAAAGAAAAAGAATTGTGCTCAAAAGACCCCACAACAATAAGGGTAAGTTCACACGGCGTTTTTGGAGACTGTTTCTGTGGGATCCGAAAATCGCATCCAAAAACGTAGCGTCAATCGACATGCGGCTGTGTGTTTGGATACGTGTTGGATGCAGCAGGATCGTACCCTATACTTTATTATTGGGCTCCTGCTCCGTCTTTTGGACCAAGAATTGACATGTTAATTCTTGGAATGGATCCGAAAGATGCAATGAGTCGCGCATCAGCGATCACTCGTCTGAACGCCGATACGTGTTTTACATTTTGACATTGCGTCTGATCTTCTTCTCTAACTTTAGATTGTGCCCACTTGGTCCTGTCTTTTAGTTTCCTATAATATACACTTCCCTCGTGAACCCTATTTTACCCTTTAACGTATGTAAAGCTTTTGATCACTCCTCTCTCTTATGTCTTCCAAGCTTTACAAATTAAAGGAGTTCACATTGATTAGGTTTCAAACATGTAGGTAAAGGTAAATGAAAACTATTACTAAATACATTGCTGTTCTGATTTTGCCTTCTTTCAGAGTTAAAGCAGTACTGATCTCCTGCTTGTGTACACAAACTTCCCTAGGTTACCGACCACCTTTCTGTGCTCTAGCACCAGTGGCTGGGATGGGCAGGCTGGTGATTGTCACTCCCTGCTGGGTCTTACCAGCAGCACAGGAGCTTGTTTGTTTCTTACTGACAAACTTTAACCTTTATAGAGTTCTGTAACCTTCTGCCCTACTATTAAAACCCCTTCATTGCCAATGTCCCTTTAACAGGCTCGGCTTGGAATAGCAGAAATGACATTTCAGACATTGCTATAGATCCACCCATAGCCTGAACAGGAAGTGGAAGCCCGAAGCTGGCTGTGAACAGCAGACTCTGTGAAACATGCAGCTGAAATTTTTTTTTTACTTTCTCACCAATCATTGGTGACATATTGGTAGGATATGCCATTACTGCTTGGTAGGTGTGGGTTCCAACTCTGAGACCTTCATCCATCACAAGAACAAGCCCTAAAGCCTCTCAGTTTTGAACAGTTGGGGGTCAGAACTCTCCCATTGCTTGACCTCTCTTTGATCCTTGCATGCTGTGATCAAGGACCAAACGGGTCTGAAATACAAAAGCGTCTTAGTGGGCAAGTTACTGCTGCTAATTTTATGAAGATGTGAAGATGTTTTATCCTGCAAATGTTGGATTACACTTGAATCCGCTTTAGAGTTTCGCTGGGGAGTGCAGTAATTTTTTCCGTGCATTGAAAGACAACACTGCTCTAAGAACAATGAAGTTACCTAAAGTGCAGGATGCAGGCAGTGAGCAAAATCTGGCGAAAACTCTGTAAATCCTTTCCTACTTTTGCTCTTGAGACCTTTCACAATTTTTGTAGTACGTCGATATGTATTTTCTTGGGCCATATTGCCCCTATATGCAAAGAGCGTACAAGCTAATCTGCAGATATAGAAGAAGAAAAAGAAAGCTTTTTATTATTTTTTTTTGTAATTTTCTCGCAGCATACTTTTTCCTCGAGCACAAGCTAGGATTAAAATGAAGCATGCCTGCTAACCCCCCACTCCAGCATCTGCCATTGGGAAATTAATAAGTAGCCTTGATACAGATCAACAATTCTCCAAAATCAATGAGTTTGGCCTTTTTTTTTTGAAAAAAATAAATAAAATAAAATTAAAATTCACTTTTAGTCATTATCCTTGTCTCTTCTGGCCTATGGTTGCCTCAATTGAGGGCCATGTATCATATTCCTACATCTCATCCTTCTCAAATCCTGATGTAAACTGTGGCAGGCAGAGAATAATTCAATTTTTTTTTTTTTTTTTTAAGTCTTTTTTTTTTTTTTTTGCCTCCGTGTTGGCTGTTATTTTATTCTTGGGAAGCAATCTTTCATCTTTCCCTTGAAAGCTGGAGCAACTATTTCAGTATAAGCTGCTGAACTTAAAAGCACTGCTTACTCAGAAAGAGGGTGTATAGGGTGTTAGTCTTCAGTTCTGGACAGCAAAAGGGCCGTGACCTAGCGGATGATAAAACATCTGTGGGACACATGGGTGGTCAGTGTCTATGACATCAGTGAGACTAAATGCTAATTGTCATGTTTTCGTTGTTCATGACCAATTAAGCATACTCATTGGCATTTTAGGTCATGATTTTATGCTATTTTTGTGGAGAAATAATATAGACAATTGTTCTTGTGGGTAAGCAAAACATTTTATCCGCTAATATTTGAAGAGATTGCTACATTAAAGGGGCTGTCTCGCTACAAGGATTGCTATCTATGTTAAAGATCTTGTAAAAACAAGTCACTTTGCAATATGTGTCCATTAACAGTGTCCTACCTATTCCTAGATATCCCCTCTTGTATGGGCTGCATCAGCTCCTCAGGTCGCTATAGCTGCAGACCTGTTTGATCTCTCCTGATAGGCTGCCAGCGCTGGTTGCTATAGCTACCGACCTGGTGTTCTCAGAAGCTCATCACTGCAGACCAGTAGAAGCCAGTAAACACGCCCATGAATTCAAAAATGAAACTGAAAAAACAGGACTGAAGTAGGATGAATCCGTGTAGTGAGACAACCCCTTTTTAAGAGAACCTGTCGCATAGTTTTTTGCCCCCCTGGCTGAGGGCAGAACAAGGTAGTGTCAGACCTGCTGTTTCGAGTGCTGTGCCCCTTATTCTGTAAGATGCTGCAGTTTTTGTGTATTTAATGCTCAAATCTGCAGTTTTCAGCCAGAAGAGTCATTTGAAGAGTCCTTCAAAGAGTCAGTTTTTTTCAAACCTGGCCAATCGGAGGCTAGCCTCGCCCACCTCAACTGATAAACACAATACTTTGAACATGTGAATAACTGTCAGTGGGCGGTGCTAGCCTTTGGTGGTCGGGGCTAACACCTGCTCATGAATAAGATTTAAGGGGTAAATTCTCTAAAACTGCTGCATTTTACAGAATAAGGGACACAGCACTGGAAACAGCATGTCTGACACTAGCTTGTGCTGCCCTCAGCAAGGGGGAAATAACCTATGTGACAGGTTCCCTTTAAGTGTTGATGCTAGCAAACATAAAAATAAATACAGAAGGAGAATCAGAATGCGTATTATTTATATTGATGTTAATTGGTGTCACTATATTTTTATAGCAATTTGGAAACCTTAAATGGTTTATGTCAGGTAGTTTATGCTACACTGTACGAGAGCAGGACATGAAAGCGGGAGGGGAAGAAGCTGAGCTCTGACATATAGGTTTATATAATTTGAAAAATAATTACATTGCTAAAAGTGGAAGGCCTGCTTACCCCGCCCACTTAGTTATTGGCAGTTTGCTTTGCACACACACTGATATAGGGAAAGCTGTCAATGATTGTGGGTGGAGGAAGCATGACTTTTACAGTCTCTTAAGGAGTCCTATCAGTATTTTTTCTGCTTTTTATTCAAGTATCCTGCTCCAAATCCTATAAACCTACATATCCCAGAGCTCAGATCCTCTCCCTCCATTACATCCTGCTCTCAGATAGGGGAGCATAAACATCCCTTTAAACCATTAACTACCCTGCTGAAAGATTGGTAAGGAAGCCATGAGAAAGTTTATCATATACACAGCAGGCTTTAGCTGACTTGGCCTGAAAGTAATGGGTATCTGAGGCATCCTGGGATGGTGTGTGCTAGTTTCTCTGCTCTGCTTCTACAGTATAAGTCAAGGTGTTGGATATGTTTGAACAAATGTCTAAAAAAACATAATTACATTTTAAAGGATTCTGAAAGGTAATGTGTTGTCAGATAATAACCTATTGTTTAAAAGGGTTGTCCACCAAATACAAATAATTGTTTATCGAGGCCAAAATGAGTAAAAAGCAAAGTCTCCCGGCTGCTGCTACTCTGTAGATTTTTTATTTTTTTTTTTAAACTGAACAATCCCTTTAATGTACCTAACCTAAGGTTTATTGATCTCTTTTATCTATTCCTTATTTTCCTCACAGTTTCCAAACCTGCCATTTGAACCTCAGGTCCATTTTTGAGCAAAAATGTATGCAGGATTTCTGTACATTTTAGAAACTTGAGTTGTAGGGTGTTGTGCTATGGTTTTTACCTGTGCAAATCTGCAGGTAAATCCTGCAGTGTTAATGCCCTGTGTGAACTTATTCTTAGGCTGGGTTCACACGGCTTAATTACGCCCCGCAAATACGGCGTATGGGCGGGGTGGGAGCGGGGGGCTGGCACCTCGCCAGCCCATAGTCTATCATTACTAGCGGCGCGTATACGCCGCTGGTAATTGACATGTCGCTTATCTCCCCCCGCGGCGGATTCGCCGAACAGGGAGAGGAGACGTAATCCATAGTTCTCTGTGAGACCTGTGGATTACCGTCATGACTGGGACGTATTCCAGCCGTAATTCGCGCACTACGGCGCGCAATTACGGACTGAAATATGTTCCAATTTAAGCCGTGTGAACATAGCCTTATAGGCAGAAATTTGTTTAATCGCAGTATGTTTTTTTTAAATTACAAGTAATGTTTACTGGTCTGGCCGTTGCGAATACATAGAACAAAATTGCCCAGTTATTGGCTTGGTAAGAGGTGTTAGGGAGCATTACCACATTTTTTTTGTTGCAGCTTTTGAAGTAAAAGATGGGAACAGATCATAAGTGAGTGACACGTATAAAGGAAAGACTGAGCCTTCTCTTTCTTAATCCATTTTTGAAGTTAAATTGGCTTTTACAAACCTAAACGTGGGAACACTTCCAAAGTTTTTTTTGTTTTTTTATATTAAGCATTATGCTCTGTTTGTCATGGCTTCGTCTTGAGTTAATTTCCTGATCTTTGCAGCAAGGTGAATTATGTATAATGTGTGGCCTGTATTTGGGGGAAAGTACATAACGTTAATCATGTGGGATGACATGACATTGCGGCCATTTTATTATCCAGCAGTAACTGACTTGACACCATATCCAATCTAAATATTTTTTTTAATGAAGTCATATAGTCAAATAATTAAAATCTTGTGATCAGGCTAGGCTGGAGTTTACATGGAGACTACATGACCCATAGAAAAGACCCCTGATCAAGTCGGTTACATGGGGAGTTCGCCTTTAATCTGTGGTAGTGGCATAGTCTTTGGATTGGAGAGGGTTGCACTGTGTTTTACGAAGGGACTTCTATAATTACATCAGCAGCTGCATGAAAATGAGCCAGATCGACTTCTTGGAAGCAGAATAACCTAACAGAAACATTACAGCATTCACCTATGGCTAATTTTATTCATTTGTCTTTTTCATTGGTTTGAATGATCACCAAATCACAAAACTTTTTTTTTGTTGCTTTTTTTAAATATAATAGTCTTTAGTTTGTATATGGTAACATCACACACCGATGTAAATCATTGTAAATCGGGCCCTGCAGAACCGGATGGTGAATTCCAAACCAACTCCAAGCACGTTTAAGGGAGGTGAAAAGCAACCAAGTGTCACGTCAGACCATTTGGAACCATTTACATCAGCGTGGTCTGAGTGCTAGACAACCTGACCACACCACCAGGCACAGGCCACCATCATCTTACATGGGCCAGAGAGCCTCTATGCTGGACGAGGGGACCAGTGGTCCTCAGTGCTGTTCAGTGATGAAAGTCGATGCACTCTGGGCAGAATTGATGGCCATCAACCATGTTGGAGACGTCAAGGAGAGCGACATGCATCACCCTGATCAGGTACTGGTCAGGTACCTTTGCTGGTCGTCTAGCATGCAGACCACTGTGATATAAATGGTTACGAATGGTCTGACATGACGCTTGCCTATCACCTCCCTTATATGTGCCTGGAGTTGTGTGGCATTCATCATCTGGTTTCACAGGGCATTATTTACAATGTAGTGATCATCAGTGTGTGATGTAACCAAAGAGTGTCCATTTCTTTGCCTTTCTGTGACTCTTCCAGTCTCTCTCTCTCTGTAGCAACCTGCTGATGACACTCTGTGACACTTTAAGCTCAGTGGCCACTTCCATCTGAGAGCATCCTGCTTGAAGCCTCACAATAGTGAGGTACTTTTGATCAATTGTAAGGTGTTGTCTTGGTCTCATGATGTCAAAATGTGAACAGCATGAGGAGGATGACTGTTTAAATCCCAATTCAAATTCCCTAAATTTATTGGGCGATTCAGAGATTAAACACTTGTTGTGAATTTTGCCATTAAGCGCCTTGTTCGAGATCAGCAAGTTGTATAGAAAGTACTGAAACATTGAAAAGTTGGACATGTACTTTCTAAAGTTAAAGGGGATTTATCGTTTGAGCTGCTCGTGCTGTTCTGCTAATTTTCTCTGATTGAGTTTGAAATCCAGGGGCGTGTTCTTCCTCTCAGCAGGCGTGTCTCCCCTCCCAGGAGGTGTGTCTCTCCTCACTGAAGAACTGTGACATCATCATTTTGTTTGAAGCAGGGGATGCAGAGGGTTGTCTGGATATAACAGCTCTGTAGCCTCCTGCCTGCTTATGTCTGCAGCTTTGAGGCTCCACAAGCTGCAGCAAGCACCTATTATATCTATTATCTCTTAGTTTACACACTGAAAGCCAGCAGCTTTAACTTCTGTTCTAGTGGTGTTCAACCAAATTGTACTGACAACAGGCAGAGACCTTTACCAACTACAAGGACAAATGTCAGCTTCAAGTAAAGATCTCTGCTTGCTGTCATTGATATGAGTGAAAACAGTGGGGGGGGGGGGAGCAAAACAGCTTTGTGAGAAGAAACTGCTCAGCATGTAAATGACTTGGGCTGATGATTTAGTGGTATAGTGTTGGTTTTACAACGAAGGGGTTTGGATTTCTAGGCCCCTCACAGGGTATATCCCCCCCCCCCCAATTCTACACATATGTAGAGAGACCTAAAATATATATGTCAATCTCTATAATGATATATATACACATACATAGCTTCCCTATATCATGTCTCATCCCCGAGAGTATATGCATTGTATCACATATGTTGGAAGTCCTTGGTGTGACTGTGAGGATGGGACACTATATAGGGGAGCTTTCTGTGTGTGTGTATATATATATATATATATATATATATAAAATTATAGATGTCCACACATATATTTTCATATATTTACATATGTGTACAATTTATAAAAGAAAAAAAACAAAACAAAAAAACGATGGGGCTTGAACTCCCAACCTCTGGCTTGCCAAGCTGATCACCTATGCACTGCACTACACAAGGAGCTCATACAGACACATTGTTGAATCCTTATGTTATAGACTACAGATGATGTCATAAGGAGGCGGGGCTTGCATTTGTCCTGAGGAACAGAAAGCCTTCTTTTCAAAGTAGCAGCTTAAGGACTGAACCTGTGAGGAGGTGAATCAACCTCTTGGCAAAAGCCCTTTAAACAGGCAGTAATTGCCCATATCCTTCCCCCTAGAGCTGAGATGTACATAGAGCCAGCAGACTCTGGTTTCACTATCGATTTTAACAGCTCAGAGGGGAATAAACACAGAGTGTGCAGGCAGCCAATCACAGCGCAGGGGGTGTGGCCATGACGTTTCCTGTCTAGGGGCATATCCCAACAGGCTGAATGAAATGTCAGCCAGCCAATCACAGTGCAGGGGGCGTGTCTAGGGCACAGGAATCGACCAGGGGGCGTTCTGACCAGCAACAGCAGAAATAGAAGACAGATTTACAGCGAAGCTGATATCTGCTAAACCAAGTGACAGAGGTAATGCAACCCAATTACAAAAGTGCTTATTTTTACTGTCCCCATAATCTGAGACATGATCTTTGTAATGATAAAACCCCTATAAGAGATGGTCTTAAATAGTTCATTTAAAAAAAATTAATTTATGTTCATCCTGAAAGTTCAACCAAAAGGCAAATATCCCTAATGTTTTGTGATCTGTGCATAATAATACGGTTATCTAAACAACTATTCACTTTCTGTACTTTTTAACTTTTGCTTCACTGATACATTCGTAACAACGTTTAAGGGCTTGTTCACACGACGTTTTTGTGATCCGTTTTACAGATCCGCAAAACGGATCTAACAATTGTCAGTGTGATTAACATTGCTTTCAATGGCAAAAGCGCATCGCTGTTAACCCCGGGAGGTTCGGCCGATGCGCTTTTGGGATCCTTTTTTTTAAGAAGACATGTCAATTCTTCTTGCGTTTTACGAAAAGGAAACCCCCTGGGAAAATTTAATGGGGCGCTTTTTGGCACGGAAAGCGGACCCAAAAGCGCAGAAAAATTTTTGGGTGGTTTTGGTTTTCGTTTTTGAGCCAAAAAACGCACCGTAAAATGATTGGTTTTTTTTTAAAATTTGTTTTATGTTTGGTTTAATTTAGTTTTTGTTTTAAAATTTTTTTGAAAATGTTATGTGTTGTTATTTATATTTTTTAATTTATTAAAAAATATAATTTTTTAAAAAATTTTATATTTTGTTGTATTTTATATTTTTAGTTTTAAAATTTGGTTTTTGTATTTAAATGTTTTTTTTTTTGTTTTAAAATTTTAAATTGATACTTATTTTAGTTTATAAATGATTGTTTTTTTTCATTTAATGGGGGGGGTTTGAAAAATATTGGTTTATTTTAAAAAAAAAAAAAAAAAAATAGGGGGGGGGGGGGCGGATTCTAAAACATAGGTTGTACAGTTGTTTGAAACTAGGTAAAAAAAATTTTTTTTTACTTGGCATTGATAGGTTATATTATTTTTAAAATTGCAGTTTGAAGGTTTTTTTTTAAAAAGGATCCTTTTAAAATCATGAAAAAGATCCAAAAAGCATCCAAAAAAAAGGATGGGTTGTGTTTTTGGATCCACTTTTGGATGCTTTTGATCCGTTTTGCAGGTTAAAACGGATCCGTAAACGGACCCAAAACGTGTGTGTAACAAGCCTTTACGATTAAAAAAAGTTGTAAACTTTTGTGCGTTTACAACTGTGTTGTGTTTTTTTAAAGGCCCCAATTTAAATTGTTGGTTCTTTCTGGTTACCTGTTGGGGTTTTGGTCAGTACTCACATGTGCCGGGTGGAAAATGTTTTTTGTTTAAACTTACATTTGTGTGGGCATGTTCATTGCTTTTTTGTTACCAAAGTCAAAATTTCCCTGTGGCAACTTTTACATTAAGCCTTTTTTATTTCTGATGGTTCTAGAACGTATTGAAATCGCGTGGTTTTATGTGAAAAAAATGCGCGTTGAGGGAATTAGAGAAGAAAAATGGTATGTCGGAAGACCGAAAACATTAGAGCGATTTTCCTATACAGCCGAAACATGTGCACTGAATCTGTATGTAGGCACACTGGGTGCCTGTGGTTCTATATTGCAGTACGTTAAAAAAGGCCTTTTGGGCCCATAAAGTAAAAAAAAAGGCCTTTTTTTTGTTGTAAACCCCAATGTGGCTAAACCATTCCCTTTTTTAATGTGTCCTAAATCAAGTATTTTGTTTTATTTTTGTAAAAAAAGGTCTTGTGCTTTCTTCTGGATTTACTGTAACCCAAAGTGGACCCGCACTATGTTGCAGGGGGTTTGAGTGTCCCAGGAAATTCCAGACCTTTGGGTCTGTTGCTCCCACCCCTAGCCCTCTGAGCCTATAAAATACGTAGGCCCCCGGGACTTTTTATAGTGCATTTTATGGATTAAGCACCCTAAAGGTTCAAATTCCTTAATTTTTAAACATGGTTGTAAAAGTGCTGGGGGGGTTTGGGGAACAAAATGGGTGTACGTGTGATAGAATATGGGCCCCCTGGGGTAGGGGCACCTAAATGAGGTTACGTGTAATAGTAATGTGGGCCCAGGGTGGTGGGGCAACCCAATAATGAGGTGTACTGTGTGTTTGTAATGGGGGCCCCATGGTGGTGGGGGGCCCCATAAATGAGGTGTATGTGTGTTAGTTTGTGGGCTCATGGTGGTAGGGGCACCAAAAAATGGGTTTTTGGTAATAGTAATGTGGGCCACTGGTGGTAGGGGCAACCATAAATGGGGTGTACTTTTGGGTTGTAATGTGGGCCCTGGTGGTAGGGGCCCCATAAATGCAGGATACTGTGTGATAGTAATGTGGGCCCATGGGGTAGGGGCAATAAATGCAGGTGTACGTGTATGTAATGGGGGCCCCAATGGTGCTAGGGGCCCCATAAATGCAGGTGTAGGTGTGTAGTAATGTGGGCCCTGGGGGGTTATGGGCACCAAAAAAGGCAGGTTGTATGTGGTATTTAATGGGGCCCCCCTGGTGGTAGGGGCACCATAAATGCAGGTGTTACTGTTGTTAGTAATGTGGGCCCATGGTGGTAGGGGCACAAAAAATGAGGTGTACTGTGTGATAGAAACCCTGGGCCCCACTGGGGGTAGGGGCCCCAAAAAATGCAGTTGTACTGTGTGTTTAGTATTGGGCCCACTGGGGGGATGGGCACCAAAAATGCAGGTGTACTGTTTTGGAAGAAATGTGGGCCCCCTGGTGGTAGGGGCCCCATAAAATGAGGGGTTTCGGTTGGAAGTAATGTGGGCCCTGGTGGTGGGGGACCAAAAATTTGCAGGGGTATGTGTGTGTAATGTGGGCCCATAGTTTTTGGGGCACATAAATGCAGGGGTACTGTGGATGAAATATGGGCCCGGTGGGGTAGGGGCCATAAATGAAAAGGGTTTATGTGTGATAGTAATAGGGCCCCAGGTGGTAGGGGCACCTAAATGCAGGGGTACTGTGGGGGTTTAAAATTTGGGCCCCCCCGGGGTGGTGGTAGGGGCCAAAAAATGCAGGGGTTCTGTGTGTAGTTTAGGGGGGGAAACTTGGGGGGTTGGGCCCTAAAGCGGGGTACTGTGTGTTTTAAAACGGGCCCATGGGGTAGGGGGCCCCATAAATGGGTGTACTGTGTGATAGAAAAGTGGGCCCACTGGGGGTGGGGCCCATAATGCAGGTTACTTTTGTTTTGTAATGGGGGCCCCGGTGTTGGGAATTAATGCGGGTTACTGTGTGATGAATTTGGGGCCCCTGGTGGTGGGGGCACCAAAAATCAGGTTACTGTGTGATAAAAATATGGGCCCCTGTGGTGGGGACCTAAATACGGTGTATGTGTGAAGTAAGGGGGCACTGGTGGTAGGGGCCCCTAAATCAGGTGTACTGGGGATAGTAATGTGGGCCCCTGGGGGTGGGGGCCCCTTAAATGCAGGGTGTCTGTGTGTGTAATGTGGGCCCCCTGGTGGGGGGCACCTTAAAGAGGTTACGGTGTGATAGTAATGTGGGCCCAAACTGGTGGTATGGGCCCAAAAATGCAGGGTTGTGTGATAGTAAGGGGGGCCCCACTGGTGGTAGGGGCAATAAATCGGGTGTAACTGTGTGTAGTAATATGGGCCACTAGTGGTAGGGGCACCATAAATACGGGTGTATGTGTGATGTATGTGGGCCACTGGTGGTAGGGGCACATAATGGGGGTTTTATGTGTGATGTATGGGGGCCCCTGGTGGTGGGGCCCATAAATAAGGTTGTACGTGTGATAGTAATAGGGGGCCATTGTGGTGGGGCCCCAAAAATTGGGGTGTACTGGTGATTGTAATGGGGCCCCCATTTGTGGTGGGGCCCCATAATTGCAGGTGTATGTGTGATAGTAATGTGGGCCCAAATGGGGTGGGGCCCCATAATACAGGGTGTAGTGTGATGAAATATGGGCCATAGTGGTAGGGGACCATAAATGCAGGTGAGTGTGATAGTAATGTGGGCCCATGGTGGGGGGGGGGACCAAAAATGGGGGTACGTGTGTAGAAATTGGGCCCACTGGTGGTAGGGGCCCAAAAATACAGGTGTACTGTGTGATAGTAATAGGGGCCACTAGTGGTAGGGGCCCCATAAATGCAGGGTCTGTGTGATAGTAATGTGGGCCCATGGTGGTAGGGGCACCATAAATGCAGGTGTACTTTTGTGATAGAATGTGGGCCCATGGTGGTAGGGGCACCATAAATAAGGTGTACTGTGTGATATTTAATATGGGCCCCTAGTGGTAGGGGCCCCCATAAACAGGTTTTACTGTGTGATAGTAATGTGGGCCCATGGGGTAGGGGCACCATAATGCGGTGTATGTGTGTTTAAAATGGGGGCCCCCATGGGGGTGGGGGCACCATAAATGAGGTGTATGTGTATAGTAATGGGGGCCCCACTGGGGGTTTGGGCACCATAAAGAGGTTAGTGGGGGATAGTAATGGGCCCAATGGTGGTAGGGGCACAAAAATCAGGTGACTGGTGATAGTAATATGGGCCATGGGTAGGGAACCATAAAGAGGGTACTGTTGATAGTAATGGGGGCCCCAAATGGGGGTAGGGGCCCCAAAAAAAATGTGGTGTACTGTGTGTTAGAAATGGGGGCCCACTGGTGGATGCTGGAAAATTTTTGTATGCCGGCAGAAAAAGGAAACCCAGAGAGACACTAAAGACTTTGGGTCTTTAGCAGGTCTCTCACGGCTCTTACTTCAGGACTTCTAGTTACAGTTGTCAAACATTCAGTGACATATTAATTCTCTTATTTCACTTCTTACTTTACCGGTGCTTCTACAGCACTTGCAACACAGACAAGCAGAGATTGCCCGCTAGCTCTTATCTGGCGATCAAAACCAGCATTTTGGGGTTTTACTTGCTGTGGGAAATTAAGTTTTTGGGTTTGTTACCGGATAATTTCGGTGCGATTTTGCTGCATACTGCGTCTATAGGGGCGAGATGGTGCCAAAATTACGTAACCATAGTTTATAGAGAACTTAAAATTAGCCTCCTCCCCCCGCGCGCGTACAATCGATGGATTGCCATGCGAGGAGAAAAGTGACATGTAAAATTATTTCCGTGCGGAGTACGCCGTATTAGCGCGAGTTTGGGAAAAAACCCGTGTTGTGGCGCATACTGTAGCCCCGCAGTACGTTTGGGTGAACATACCCTTAGGGTTCCCCGTTTAAAAAGGAACTGTGGCCTGGGGGTGGTTTTACGGGGAAAAAACCCTTTAACACAGTTTTCTCTAAAGGGTTTCCTCACCGCTGTGTCTCCCTTTATATCTTACTCTCTGTTTCTAGGTCTTTCTCCCTTATTACTTCTTATTCTTTGAGTCTTCCTTTACTTGAGCCCGGTGTAATTGTCACTGCCTGCCTCTGCTCCACTGCCGGCTGATGGGCAGATGACTCCTTTGTGCTGTTACAACTGGAACCTTCTTTCTTAACAACAACTCATCTTAACTGAACAGAATTAAATGCTGACTAACATAGCAGGCAGACCCTCCCTTCTCCCATCCATGGGCTTCTGATTTTGGCTGCATTTGACATTGGTGCATAAAGCACCAGTAACCCAAGATAATGCAAAATCAACATTATTATATTGCAGTACAAATCGTCTATGGAAAACTACATATAGAACACCTGTAGAGGGGTCACACACTCTACACTTGTATAGCTAATCTTTTGCATCACGGTAATATGCAAACAAGTGAGATGCAGTTTTACTGTGACATGATGCTTTATAGCCCCTATTTCTCCTGTAGTAGGGGTTGTTGAATGTGTTCCCTTGTACTCGGAACTCCCATAGAACAGAATGGAGTCATGCAAGCTTGACCGGCTCTTCATTCTGAGCCAACACTTTCAGGGGCCCATTTCAGAGATAGGTCCCAGAGGTGGTGGGACCCGCATCTATCTGCCTTTGATGGCATATCCTATCGATATGACATCAAAGCAAATGGTGGGAGCAATATATATATATATATATATATATATATATATATATATATATATATTACAATTCCTTTAACCTAGCATTACTGTGTCGTCCTTTACACTGTTCACCTTTTTTTTTTTCTCTCTTACCTCATTAGTGGTCCCTGGATACTTTGATTTTGTGAACAGGGTAGTGATGTTTTAAGATTAACTTATTTGTATAATGTCAGTATAATATGTAAAAATGGTTTCAGTTGTTGTAATTGTGTGAAGGAAAACATGCAAATTTGCTCTTTTCTCTTACCCTTCCTAGTAAGATCTCATATTGCTGTGTTAATGGAAAAATAAAGAATATATGATTTTTTTTTTTAAGGGGATGATGGGAAAATGGAATAAACAAAAGGTTCGTTCTTAAGGCCAAAATAGGCATGGACCCTAAAGGGCTCTTCTAGGATTAAAGAAATCCTGTATACAGGCTGGAACATCTTCAGTGTTGATGACCAGGAGCTGATCAATGGCCTCAGCGGTCACATGCAATTCATGCAAGCAGAGACTGCTGATTCCAGTGAGTCTTGTATGTGATGTCTGTAAAAGGGAGTACAGATTATATTCTATTTTTACCGCCATCCCAGACACTTACTACTCTGTTAAAAGGAGGTTTCAGACATCTAAAATGCCTATTCGTCTTTAGGGGATGATGGAAGATATCACCTAGCCCTCCTACCCCTCTGAAAAACTTGCCAATTAAAACCGTTCGTTCCAGCTTCGCTACTAGTCATTGTAATCCTGACCAATTACATCACCATTCACTCTTCACATGTCCCTGCAGCCAGTCACAGGACAAAGCGGTCATGTGCAGTAGATCTAGGAAGAGACTGCTGCGCCCTACGCTTAGAGTATGTTCACACAGCGTTTTTGGATCCGAAAATCGCATCCAAAAACACAGCATCAATCGGATCCAAACCGCATCCAACGTGCAGGTGCATGTTTGGATGCGTTTTGGCTGCAGCAGGATTGCTCACTATAGTTTTAACCCCTCAACTCCCAGGCCTGGAAAGTAGTTAATGACCAGAAAGTTTTTTTTAGTTTTTGCCTCCTTGCGTTTCAACAGTTGTAACTTTTTTTTATTTTTTCAATGACGCAGTTGGATGAGGCCTCTTTTTATTCGAGACAAGTTGTACTTTATGGGGGAATAGTTTAAGTTCACTTATCAATAATTGCAGATTTTTTTTAATTAAAAAAAAGTTTGGGTTTGTTTTTTACACTTTTTTTACACTGTTCATATTTCACACGTAATAACTTAATTTAAGGTTATTCGGGCATTTGGATAATAATATGTGTGGTTTTTTTTGTGTGTAATTTATGCACAAATTTTTTTATTAAATATTTATTTTTATTTTTTTTTTATTTTTTTTTTTTTTTTTTTATTTATTTTTTTTTTTTTTAAAATCCCCCTGAAAGGGAGAACTGTTTTTCATTTTTTTGTATTTTTTTTTTTTTATTCGTAATGTATTAGCTTATTTTTTAAAAGTAATACATTATAATCTGTGTCAGTCTGACCAGGCAGTGTTCAGGACAGCAACCCGTGCGTCCTGATACTGCCTCATCAAGCAGTTTGGGGCACCTAGGTCCCCGGGGGTGACTGTGCAGCCCTTCCCGGGCTTGTCCGGTGAAAGGGGGTTCGATTCCCCCCAGAGCAGGGGAAAACCCCCTTTATTGCGCTGCGGGGAAACGATCGCCGCAATCAAAGGGTTTTAAAACGGGGGCGGAGGTTTTCCCCCACCCCCGGTGTCGAAGGGGCATGCTTGGGATCATGTGTGGTACAGCCCCGAAACAAACGCAGCTGCGGCGCAAACCGAAGTTACAGCGCGCCAAAGAGTCGCGTAGACGAACGACCCCCAGGCCGCCTCAAAAAACGGTGCGCGGTCGTTAAGGGGTTAAATAGGGCGTTTTGCTGAAAAAAGGATATGAATTGAATTGTCAATTTTGTTTTTGGAAAGGTCCCAAAGACAGAATGAAAAAACGCATGGCATCACCGTCTGGACGCCGATGCATGTTTTACACCAAAAGCAATATAAAATCCCAGCTCATTGTGATGGTGCTAGACGACCCCAAACAACCCCATAAGAACGTTTTGTTAAAATGGGGTAAACGCCTTTTTTAACCCTGTGAAAATTGAAAGGTGACGCAATTTGGGGGACAAGGACTAGGCAAAGTAATTTAAAAAAGGGAAGGTTGTTTTTTTTTTTTCTTTCCTTCCATATTCTCTTTCCCCCTAACAATTAC